>RDRW01000370.1:0-267561 GCA_007896445.1 Puccinia hordei
TGGTTGGTTTATACCGAGCCCCGTTCAACATGTCACAACCTGATACGACATCATTTCATACATGATCGGCACGAGCCTGCGAGACGTCCTCACGGGGTGTTTTCTTCCCCATAGCTGCTGGTAGTTAGCTAAGAGATAAATACTCGCCGAATCGATCGTTGTTGATGAATGCATTGCGGTCGAGGTTTACCATCCTGCGGAGCTGATACTTTACGCAGATGGTAACGTCAGACCTGCCCGCTTCGAAGATTTCATTTTACTAGATGTTTTGTTTGCTCCGACAGGCAATTAGTCGGCAGAATAATACTCCTTGTAATGTATATTTTTTTACCTAGATCAGCAGTTTCATTGAGAGGGTTTGTGGAGGGTGCTGTTTTTGCAGACATGACGAGGAGATGAGTTTCTTGATGCTCCATGCAAACAATGGTCTGGAACTTCTACTTCTGAAAAGGTTGTTCATATTTGTATGTCAGAAAATACATAACATGCATGTGTCCAAAAAACTAACTGGAAAAAACAAAAACCCTATTTCCTACTGCCAGTGTAATTGATTAAATCCCGTTACACTGGGATATACCCATCCGACTCAAATTGTTGTTTCCTCATATATGACATGTGTTTAAAAAATAAGCTTGTTGGTAATTTGATTTTTAGTCAAGACAAAAATTTGGACTACAAATGGTTTCAACCTGTAATTAATGTTGGAGGATTGAACATGAAGAGCTGACTGTTCCAGTCCATACATCACAGGCTAAATTATCACAGCAACAAGGCTATGTAAATAAGGGATACCAAAAGCTTACTGAAGGTCTTCTTTCCAAGCAAGTTGCTCCACGCTGTGGGAGAACTTATATACCAGAGGGGCAGCACTGAGGCTGAGCCCGCAGCCGCGGGCTCAGCGGCAGGCTGAGGCTGAGGTAAGGGGGTACTTTCCAAATGTCATCGGACATTCCGCAGGAAAAAGCACGGGGCGCAGCATGTGGCATTCTATAGTTGGCGCGGACGATTGGTCGAGCGGACAAAGGCCGCTTCAGTATGGGCGACGTAGGGGACCGGGCGGAACCATGGGGTTCGGGGCGCCAGGCCTGCAAGCGAGCAGGGGCAGAAGGAGCAGAGTTGTGCGCAGGGAGCAACAGACAACTGCGGGGGTCAACGGGGTATAGCAGTCGGGGGCAGGCTGCGGTGCAATGCGGGATTGAGGAGACAGGCAAGTAGGGCTCCAGGGACAGTACGGGGAATTGCGGGACATGATTGGGGGGACTGTTGTATAAATAGAGGATTGTACCAGGTTGCGGGATCTTATCTTATCTTATCATCAAAGTAGATATGTCACACTGCAACTCTCACTCTCAGCCAAACCCGGCTCAGCATTTCCATATGCATCGAACTTCAAATGCAACACTCAGTTTTGATCTTTGAAAGGACCAAATGCGTGACACCTAATCAACGGGACACTCATCAAAACTCATTACCCAATCCGGTCCCTGATTCGAAGATTTCCCTTTCCGGTGATTCGACGGCTCTTCGACGCTTATCCAATAACCCTTACTTGGACTAGCTCGCATGCCTCGACTCTCAGCTTGGCGCTTAACCCTTTCAATCAAGCCTTGCACTTACCAATTACATCACCTGGGAATCTCTGTCTTGTATCTTCGAATTAATTGTCATATCATCGATTATGCTTTCATTTGACTTTCTTTCAATCACTCGTGTAAATCTAACTGCGAGTAAATACTTTCCTTACTCATCTTCACAAAAGTATCATGTCAATACTTGCCTATAAAAGCAACTGTACTTTCTTTACATTTCTTCTTTTCTTCACTTAATTGATATAACGTTGTTTTACATTACCTTTCCTTAATCAGCCATCACCCTGATTACTTCGAGTCCTACCTGAGCCCAGTATTAGTCTATACTTCTCATCTTCGAAGTTAGTCTTGAATTTATCTTTGAGAATACTTCAACTCGAAGATATCCTCAAGTTGCTTCAAAGAATATCTTCGACTCATCCTCCAGTCCCCTTTGCGCTTCGATCAACCAAATCCCCATCTGTACTTGGGTTGGTCGCATGACAGTATATTAATTAAGTCTTACAACAAGTGTATAGGTCTCTCTCCCTATCATATCTTGTTGCTTGACAGTCAACTTCTTTGACTGTTGATCTCTCTTGGTGATGCAACGTACACCATTTTGAACTAGGTCACAAGGTCCGGCCAAACACTCCCTGGACCATGACATTGACCGACGCCGAGCCCCCCGACTCCCATCGGCAATCGACCCTCGATTGAACGAATCCCCTCCTTCGACTCGAAAATCAGAATGCGCCTATTGACCCACTTCGGCAACTTTCTGATTCGGAGGACTCTTTCACTTTCCAGGAACCGCTCAACCAAGGGCGACCTCGGCGACGGAACCCCCCTCCTTCGCCACCTCAAAATCCTTCAGGTTCCAACGAACCCGAAAGGGCGGCCGATGAATCACCGACTTCGATGTTGGTATCCCTTATCAAGGCCCTGAAGACTGGAGGAGGTAATGGAACTCCCAAGTTCCGGACACCCGGAATGAAAGCTCCCGACAAATTTGACGGCGAGCAATCCTCGAAATTAAGAGGTTTTTTGCAATCCAATCCTGCAAAATTCCCTTTTCCAACGACCCGGCAACCTTCTCCCTCGATCGACAGAAGGTACTTTACGCTTCTTCATATCTCAGTGGCCGAGCTTCTCAATGGTTTGAGCCTTACCTCGAATTGCTGAACAACACCACCAACCGGACTGCATCCTCAATAACTGGGAAAAGTTCGAACAACAATTGTTCACATTATTCGGAGATCCCAATGAAGTTTGCAATGCCGAGTTCGAACTCAACTCACTCTCTTTTGATGAAGGAGAACGGTAAAGCCTCGACCTACATTGCCCAGTTCCAAGTCTTACAATCTCATATCGACTGGAACGACGCGGCTCTCTTTTTCATTTCCAAAAGGCCTACCTTCTCGAATCACCGACCAGCTTGCGGTCAGTGGTCATTGACTCTCGACACTCCAACATCTCATTGATAGCACTATCGAGTTGGACAACTGCTATCACGACCGATCTCGAACCAAAAGACCGACTCAACTCCTTTGACACAAGATCATCCATCCTCGAAGAAATCTTTGAATTCGACCTCAAAGAAGATCCACCCCGCAACGTCAAAACCTTCGACCTCAACCCCCCAACAAACTCGAACCAATATTCCTCAAGAGATCTCCAAGGTGCTCAACACCGAAGGGGTCCTCAAGGCGGATGAAAAGGCGAGAAGGGAAAAGGAGGGACTTTGTATGTATTGCGGTGGAAAACATCAATTGGATGCTTGTGCTAAAAGAGCAGCCCGTGAGGCAGCTAAGTTGTCAAAAAATTAATGAGTAGTTCTCTTATGATTCCCAAAGAAAACTACTTATCTTCTACCTTTTCGCGAGTCAACCTTCAAGCTTGTGAGACCACTGAGAGTGTTCCAAGTTTGAGAATTATTTTATTTGATTCTTCGAATCAACCATACAGGGTCCTTCTCGACTCTGGTGCTAATGTGTCTTTTATTAGTTCAACATTTGCCAAACCCAGTCCCTTCAGCTCACTGAGACATCAAGATTCCCGATCTTCTTGGTAAGTTCTTCGAAGGAACCCAGTTTCTGGGTTTCGAAGAAGGCAAAGTGGACTTGTCAATTCAAATCTTTCCCCAGCTTCAAATGGGATCTTTTGGTCTTGGATGACCAAGGAATGGATGATACCATCCTTGGCCATGACTTTCTGGTGCATTGGAACCCAGATGTTAACTGGCAAGAAGGAGTAATTAACCTTCGACCCAAAGTATCTCCAGACACTAACTCTTCTCTCCCAGTCAAAAAAGAATTAAACAGCTTGCCCGACTATGTCATTCAGTTAGATGTCACTTTTCCGCCAGGAGACTTCGAATATCCTGCCTCTCCCTCTTCCATTGCTTCGAAAGATCACGGGGTAATTGCTTATTGCTCTAACTTATCTCTCCCTTCCTTCTTTGAAGAGAAGGAATTACCTTCATTGAAAGGTTTTCTGTACTCTCTGATCCTCTCACATCCTCCCTTGACAACTATTCCAAGCCTCGAAGAAGATGATGAGATCAAAGACCTCGAAACCATCCAAAAGACTCTTCTCCCCATCTACCATGAATTTGCTGATGTCTTTTCTTCTTTGAGAGCGGATAAACTCCCTCCTCAAGACCATATGATCATCAGATTGAACTCATAGGCCCGGCACCTTCGCCTGGTCCAGTCTATTCTCTCGCAAAGAAGAATCTGCTGAACTTCAAGGCTACATTGCGGAAAATGTAGAAAAAGGTTTCCTTCGACCAAGCAAGTCGAATACAGGTTCTCCTGTACTTTTTGTCCCTAAGAAGGATGGGTCCCTCAGACTCTGTATGGACTACAGGAGGCTGAATAATGTTACTCGAAAAAATGCTTATCCAGTTCCCCCCATGTCTCACCTTCTTACTCTCTTCTGAACTTCCATGGAGCTACTCACTTCTCTTATAACTCATTCTGAAGTTCAATCTTTGAGGTGCCTATAATTTGGTTCGAATTGCCGAAGGTCATGAATGGCTGATGGCTATGAGAACCAGATTTGGTAGTTATGAGTATACTGTAATGCCTTTCGGGCTTTGCAATGCTCCTTCCACTTTTCAAAACCTGGTCAACAATATCTTTGCTGACATTGTTGAAGTATACGTGGTCGTCTACCTCAATGATATTCTGGTTTACTCAAAGAACCTCGAAGATCACACTTCCCATATCAAGGAAGTGCTTCAAAGACTTTGAGAAAATAATCTCTTCGCCAAGTTGTCGAAATGCGAATTTCACAACTTGTCTCTTCACTTCCTCGGGGTAGTCATCTCTACTGATGGTATCAGTATGGACTCGGACAAATGTCAAAAAGTCCTCAACTGGCCCAAGCCCTCGAGTGTTAAAACACTCCAAGGTTTCCTTGGTTTTGCTAATTTTTATCACAAATTTATAAAGAATTATTCAAAAACCATAGTGAACCTTACTAATATTCTTCGAAAGGATACTCCTTTCATCTTCACAGTCAAAGCAGAACGGGAGTTTAATACTCTCAAGAAAGCTGTCACTACCGCACCAATTCTGGCTCACTTCAGTGAGATGGGTAAAACCATTGTTGAAACTGACGCAAGTGACTACCCCATTGCAGGTGTAATATCTCAATTTTCCGCTTCTTCAAAGCATCTTCACCCTGTAGCTTTCGAATCAAGAAAGCTACAATCCGCTGAACTCAATTATGAGATTCATGATAAGGAACTTCTTGCAATTGTCCATTGCTTGAAAAAATGGCGCTCTTATTTGCTCAGTCTCCTTGAACCTTTCGAGATTTTGACTGACCATAACGCTCTTAAGTATTTTACGAGCACTAAAGTTCTTACTCGCAGGCAAGCTCGTTGGTCAGAACTTATCTCCCAATTTAATTTTACGATAAGCTATCGACCTGGCAAATTAGCAGTAGTTCCAGATGCTTTGTCACGTCGAGACGACGTTTATCCCTTGGAGGGGAGAGCCTTCGCTGATAATAACCCTGCTAATGTTCAAACCATATTTTCTTCTTCTTCCCCTGGTATATCTCTTAACTCAATACATTTGGGACAACTCAACAAGGAATTCCTCGAGTTAGTTCGAACTCAGAAGGATGACCCTGTTTGTCGTCAAATTCGAGGAAATGACTCAAAGGACTATACAGCCGACAAAGATGACGTGCTCCTTTATAAGGGCAGGTTTGTTGTTCCGAATGATCCTAAAGTCAAACTTGATATCTTTGAATCAAGACATGATTCTCCCCTAGCTGGTCCCTTCGGCCAGGATAAGACTTACCAACTTATAGCTCGAGACTTCTATTGGCCAGGAATGGTCAAGGATGTAAAAGATTATGTAAACCGTTGTCACACTTGCAATAGGAACAAATCCTCGAAGCATCGGAAGTATGGGTTGCTTCAACCACTTCCAATTCCACCATTTCCTTGGCATTCTCTCTCTATGGACTTTATCTCTCAACTCCCCCTTAGTGATGGTCATGATGCTATCCTAGTGATAGTGGATTGTTTTTTGAAGATGTCTCTATTTCTTCGAACCAAGACTACTTGTACACCATTAGACCTTGCAAACTTGTTCATCAAACATGTTTTCTCAAAGCATGGTCTCCCTGACAATATAGTCAGCGATCGTGGCTCATTGTTTGTTTCAGGTTTCTGGACTTCGCTCTGCCAACAACTCAAAATAACTCGCAACCTATCAACTGCCTATCTGTCATGGGACCAACCCAACGTACAGATGGGGATTTGGTTGATTGAAGCGCAAAGGGGACTGGAGGATGAGTCAAGGATATTCTTCAAAGTAACTCAAGGATATCTTTGAGTCGAAGTATTCTCAAAGATAAAGTCAAGACTAACTTCGAAGATGAGAAGTACTGTCAGCCTCCCTGATGCCAAGGACAAATCCTTCTAGCTACAGGTGGTGCAAGGATAGATGGAAAGAGTATATAAACTCTGTGTAAGGTAAAAAGTTACAATTCCCAAATAAGATGGGGGAATTGTGACGTAAAAAAAATAGGGAAAAAGGGGTAATAATTATATTAACTAAATTTAATATAATTAAAACCAGAGGGGCCTGATAAATCAGGGGTGGTTTAGATCCCTCTAAGGTATCTTACAAATAAATGCAGAGGATTTAGGTACCTGGAACACTGGGGCCTGTTGGAACAGGGGTGGTTTAATCCCAGGAATGGAAATGGGGGAATATCTTCAAGAGAAAGGGTTATTACTTACTAGTAATAAACCTTGAGGGATCTTGGGGATATTCAGGGTGAAACTGGACAGTTTGAAGCGCTTGGATGGATGGATGGTGGTGCTGGATGGTCACTGTGAAGTTGTGGGGGAAGACAGGGCTAAAGAATAACTACTAAGAAGCTTACCAGACTGTGTTATAAAGATATATATCTAATAAGAAGTGGGTAAGGTTGTTAGTGGGTATTGGGAAGCATGAGGAGCCTTCTTTGGGCGGTTGAAGATCTCTTTAAATAGTCTTGAGTTCCCTCTGGGGACCCTGTAGGTGTTATTGGCCAACTTGTGGGATCTTTGGACCACATTTTGGCCATTCTTGCTTTCTTGGTGACGCTTCAGCAGCCCTTGCTTTGAATACACGTCACCAATTGAGTTTATTATGATATTTATTTATTATTTGTTCATTTATACAGTCTGTAGTACATTAGTACTAGTTGTTATGGATTAATACTAGTGGCTTAATTGTATTTTATAATAAGCCACAGTATTGTTTGTACTGTTTGTTTACTCAATACATTTTGTTTATATGTATAAATAAACAAAACCATTAATTATATTCAATAATTTAGTCCCCAGTGATCTTTATTACATATGTAACATATGTAATGAGGTCACTGGGGCGTGTTTTTATAGATTTGGGTGTACCTGAGTGACTGTGGAGTCCGCGTGATAAGTTGAGAGCCTGTAAGGGGCTTAGTGTTTGCGCGGGGGCTTATATCCCAACTTTGGCGCGGGCTTTCAGTCACGTGGGTTGAACTTCAAGTTCTGCGGACTGTGGTACGCGGGGTTTGAGTAAAACACGTTGTATTTACACTATCTCTCCTAATTTACACAACACCTCATTTCCGTGACTGAAAATGGGGTTTAAGCATATGTATATATGTATATAAGCATTTAATTACGGCAAGTACTTTTTATTTAAAAGGTACTTGCTAATTCTCCTTTGCTAATTTACATAGTGAAGGAGTGGGAATTAGGGGTACCTGTGAGTGAGGTACCCTAGGTTAAATTTAGTGCAGATTCAGAATATTAAATTATATTCCAACTATTATTTGATATTCTATATTTTTTTTATAATAATTTTTGTGGGAAACTTGTGACAGGTTGCTCTGTCATAGTAGCAAGCTGACAAGTACAGACTAATACTGGGCTCAGGTGGAACTCGAAGTAATCAGGGTGATGGCTGATTAAGGAAAGGTAACGTAAAACAATGTTATATTAATTAAGTGAAGAAAGAAGAAATGTAAAGAAGGTACAGTTGCTGTTATAGGCAAGTATTGACATGATGCGTTCTTGAAGATGAGTAAGGAAAGTATTTACTTGCAGTTAGATTTACACGAGTGATTGAAAGGAAGTCAAATGAAAGCATAATCGATGATATGACAATTAATTTGAAGATATAAGACAGAGATTCCCAGGTGATGTAATTGGTAAGTGCGAGGCTTGATTGAAAAGGTTAAGCGCCAAGCTGAGAGTCGAGGCATGCGAGCTAGTCCGAGTAAGGGTTATTGGATAAGCGTCGAAGAGCCGTTGAATCACCGGAAAGGGAAATCTTTGAATCAGGGACCGGATTGGGTAATGAGTTTTGATGAATGTCCTGTTGATTAGGTGTCACGCATTTGGTCCTTTGAAAGTTCAAAACTGAGTGTTACATTTGAAGTTCGATGCATATGGAAATGCTAAGCCGGGTTTGGCTGAGAGTGAGAGTTGTAGCGTGACAGATGCCCGGGTCTAAAAGCCAAGCTCCTGCAAAGGTCGAAGGTAAAGAATTTCCCACCATCTTACTTCCCACACTTCCTACTCTAACTAGTTTAATTGAAGAAAGAAAAAAAAACCAAAAGAAATACAGAAGAAAACAAAGAGAAGAGAAAAAACGAAAAATGTCTGAAGTAGAGGTTATTGATCGAAGATGTCAAAGATGTATTTGACAGAACCTAACCTGTTCACCAAGTACGGCAACTAGGGGAGATCGATCAAAGTGTGAGATGTGTCAAAGGGTCAGGGTGCCTTGTGTTTTCGGACACGGGTTCCCTTTTGACTCGGAGGATGCCCTGCCAATCTCGGCTATAAGTAGTGATGCCGTGTCGACTAAAATCCCTCCCTTACCCCCACCATCCAGGTCGCCTTCCATTGTCCAAATTCAAGGTGCTCGTCCAAGAAGAGCCATTACTCGAGTAAATTATTGAATACTGAACTTATTGGGAACACCAGAGGTGGAACAACCGGGAGATTTGAGTAAGTGACGAAGAGAAGAGAAGAGAGTGTGATTTCGAGATTTCTGATAATTTTTGAGAATCTTGTTTGTTAGCTTTGTTAGGGCCGTATCGAAGATACACAACCATGACACCGCCACCGCCGCCAATGTATAATAAACCCAACCCGATTGTCTTGCTTGAACGGCCGAACAATCGGGAAGTGACTCGAGTCATTGAACGAGCTGTGGGAAGAGTCGAAGCTACTGTCGGAGCGATCATTGAAGAAGAGAGGGTCGAGGAAGGAGGAGTTGAAGAAAGAGGAGTCGAGGAAAGAGGAGTCGAGGAAAGAGGAGTCAAGGAAGGGGGAAGATTGGAAGGGGAGGAGAGGAGAATGGAAAATGAAGAGAGGGAAACCGACGCTCGATTGTTAACCAAAGGTTTTGTCGAAGGGAGTAGTTTGAGGAAGAGGGTTTACGAGGAAGAGTTGGAGAGAGACAAAGGTTGGTCTTGCAAGAAGTCAAAGACCAAAGAAGATTTGAAGAAGATCAGTTTGATCTTCGACGAACATCAGATGATTCAGGTTCGAATTGCGAAACAAATGTTGAATTTGGTGGTAGGAAGAGATATGAGAGAGTTTATGTTATTGGTGAAGGAGTTGAAGGAAAGTTGGGAAGAAGCTGAGAAAAAATTGAAAGAGGAGGATGAAGAAGAATAGAGTGGTTTTATTTTTATTTATTTTGTTATTTAGTTATTATTTTATTAAACGATTTTTTGAAAGATAAGAAAAAAGATTTTTTTAATTTGACAATTTAAGAGAGTGTTTAGAAAAGTTAAAGTTACAAGAGAAAGGACAAAGAGAGAAAAAAAAGGAAAAAGGCAAAGAAAGTGAGATAGAGTGTTAAGAGGATTGCCGAGGTTTTCGAGGATAGGTGGTATGAAAGTCTTGAACCAAGGCGGGAGAGTTTTGAAGATGTTGTGCTGGTTCCCAGGAGGTTCAATCTTTGTCGGACTGGAATCCAGTCCATTCAACAAGATATTGTAGTTTGCCTTTGCGTAATCTCGAATAGAGGATACGACTTACTTCCCACTCGAGGTGATCTTGAACATTAACAGGTTCTGGAGGGGGATGAGTCTTGCCCGGGAAAAGATCCTTGGCTGGCTCTAGGAGTGATACATGAAAAACTGGGTGGATAGCGCTCCACTTCGAGGGAAGGGTGAGTCAATAAGCGTTCTTTGAGAAGATTGATTCAATGGTGAAAGGACCTAATTTTCGTTCGGAAAGTTTCTTGGCGGGTTGAGTTGATCGAATGTTGCTGGGGTCGAGCCATACTTCATCGCCGATTTTGTAAGCTGGAGATTTGAGTCAAAGTTTATCGGCTTGAAGCTTGTATCGTTGACTGGCTGCTTCGAGGTTGGTTTGAAGTTGATCTTGAAGAAACTTGAGATTCGAGATATAATTGGAGGCTGGAGTTGAAGGTGAGAGGTGAATTGAATCAAAGGTTGGATTCCGACCATAGATTGTTTGAAAGGGTGATTGTCGTGTTGAAGAGTGAGTGGCGTTGTTGTAGGAGAACTCGGCTAAGGCAAGCCATTGGCTCCAGTTGTCCTGCTGATAACTGACGAACATTCAAAGACATTGTTTGACAATTTGATTAACTCGTTCGGTTTGACCATCTGATTCGGGGTGATAGGCAGTTGATAGGTTGCGAGTTATTTTGAGTTGTTGGCAGAGCGAAGTCCAGAAACCTGAAACAAACAATGAGCCACGATCACTGACTATATTATCAGGGAGACCATGCTTTGAGAAAACATGTTTGATGAACAAGTTCGCAAGGTCTAATGATGTGCAAGTAGTCTTGGTTCGAAGAAATAGAGACATCTTCGAAAAACGATCCACTATCACTAGGATAGCGTCATGACCATCTAAGAGGAAGTTGAGAGATAAAGTCCATAGAGAGAGAATGCCAAGGAAATGGTGGAATTGGAAGTGGTTGAAGCAACCCATACTTCCGATGCTTCGAGGATTTGTTCCTATTGCAAGTGTGACAACGGTTTACATAATCTTTTACATCCTTGACCATTCCTGGCCAATAGAAGTCTCGAGCTATAAGTTGGTAAGTCTTATCCTGGCCGAAGTGACCAGCTAGGGGAGAATCATGTCTTGATTCAAAGATATCAAGTTTGACTTTAGGATCATTTGGAACAACAAACCTGCCCTTATAAAGGAGCACGTCATCTTTGTCGACTGTATAGTCCTTCGAGTCATTTCCTCAAAGTTGACAACAAACAGGGTCATCCTTCTGAGTTTGAACTAAATCGAGGAATTCCTTGTTGAATTGTCCCAAATGTATTGAGTTAAGAGATATACCAGGGAAAGAAGAAGAAAATATGGTTCGAACATTAGCAGGGTTATTATCAGCGAAGGCTCTCCCCTCCAAGGGATAAACGTCGTCTCGACGTGACAAAGCATCTGGAACTACTGCTAATTTGCCAGGTCAATAGCTTATAGTAAAATTAAATTTGGAGAGAAGTTCCGACCAACGAGCTTGCCTGCAAGTAAGAACTTTAGTGCTCGTGAAATACTTAAGAGTGTTATGGTCAGTCAAGATCTCGAAAGGTTCGAGGAGACTGAGCAAATAAGAGTGCCATTTTTTCAAGCAATGGACAATTGCAAGAGGTTCCTTATCATGAATCTCATAGTTGAGTTCAGCGGATTGTAGCTTTCTTGATTTGAAAGCTACAGGGTGAAGATGCTTTGAAGAAGCGGAAAATTGAGATATTACACCTGCAATGGCGTAGTCACTTGCGTCAGTTTCACAATGGTTTTACCCATCTCACTGAAGTGAGCCAGAATTGGTGCGGTAGTGAAAGCTTTCTTGAGAGTATTAAACTCCCGTTCTGCTTTGACTGTGAAGATGAAAGGAGTATCCTTTCGAAGAATATTAGTAAGGTTCACTATGGTTTTTGAATAATTCTTTATAAATTTGTGATAAAAATTAGCAAAACCAAGGAAACCTTGGAGTGTTTTAACACTCGAGGGCTTGGGCCAGTTGAGGACTTTTTGACATTTGTCCGAGTCCATACTGATACCATCAGTAGAAATGACTACCCCGAGGAAGTGAAGAGATGAGTTGTGAAATTCGCATTTCGACAACTTGGCGAAGAGATTATTTTCTCGAAGTCTTTGAGGCACTTCCTTGATATGGGAAGTGTGATCTTCAAGGTTCTTTGAGTAAACCAGAATATCATCGAGGTAGACGACCACGTATACTTCAACAATGTCAGCAAAGATGTCGTTGACCAGGTTTTGAAAAGTGGAAGAAGCATTGCAAAGCCCGAAAGGCATTACAGTATACTCATAACTACCAAATCTGGTTCTCATAGCCGTCAGCCATTCATGACCTTCGGCGATTCAAACCAAATTATAGGCACCTCGAAGATCGAACTTCAAGAAGTGAGTAGCTCCATGGAAGAGAGTAAGAAGGTGAGACATGGGGGGAACTGGATAAGCATTCTTTTGAGTAACATTATTCAGCCTCCTGTAGTCCACACAGAGTCTGAGAGACCCATCCTTCTTAGGGACAAAAAGTACAGGAGAACCTGTATTCGACTTGCTTGGTCGAAGGAAACCTTTTTCTACATTTTCCGCAATGTAGCCTCGAAGTTCAGCAGATTCTTGCTCCGAGAGAGAATAGACTGGACCAGGCAAAGGTGCCGGGCCTATGAGTTCAATCTGATGATCATATGGTCTTCGAGGAGGGAGTGTATCCACTCTCAAAGAAGAAAAGACATCAGCAAATTCATGGTAGATGGGGAGAAGAGTCTTTTGGATGGTTTCGAGGTCTTCGATCTCATCATCTTCTTTGAGACTTGGAATAGTCGTCGAAGGAGGATGTGAGAGGATCAGAGAGTACAGAAAACCTTTAAATGAAGGTAATTCCTTCTCTTCAAAGAAGGAAGGGAGAGATAAGTTAGAGCAATAAGCAATTACCCCGTGATCCTTCGAAGAAATGGAAGAGGGAGAGGCAGGATATTTGAAGTCTCCTGGCGGAAAAGTATCATCTAACTGAATGACATAGTCGGGCAAGCTGTTTAATTCTTTTTTGACTGGGAGAGAAGAGTTAGTGTCTGGAGATATTTTGGGGCAAAGGTTAATTACTACTTCTTGCCAGTTAACATCTGGGTTCCCATGCACCAGAAAGTCATGGCCAAGGATGGTATCATCCATTCCTTGGGCATCCAAGACCAAAAGATCCCATTCGAAGCTGGGGAAAGATTTGAATTGAAAAGTCCACTTCGCCTTCTTCGAAACCCAGAAATCGGGTTCCTTCGAAGAACTTACCAAGAAGATCGGGAATCTTGATGTCTCAGTGAGCTGAAGGGACTGTTGTTTGGCAAATGTCGAACTAATAAAAGAAACATTAGCACCAGAGTCGAGAAGGACCCTGTATGGTTGATTCAAAGAATCAAATAAAATAATTCTCGAACCTGGAACACTCACAGTGGTCTCACAAGCTCAAAGGTTGACTCGCGGAAAGGTAGAAGATAAGTAGTTTTCTTTGCGAATCATAAGAGAACTACTCATTAATTTTTTGAAAACTTAGCTGCCTCACGGGCTGCTCTTTTAGCACAAGCATCCAATTGATGTTTTCCACCGCAATACATACAAAGTCCCTCCTTTTCCCTTCTCGCCTTTTCATCCGCCTTGAGGACCCCTTCGGTGTTGAGCACCTTGGAGATCTCTTGAGGAATCTTGGTTCAAGTTTGTTGGGGGGTTGAGGTCAAAGGTTTTGACATTGCGGGGTGGATCTTCTTTGAGGTCGAATTCAAAGATTTCTTCGAGGATTGATCTTGTGTCAAAGGAGTTGAGTCGGTCTTTTTGGTTTGAGATCGGTCGTGATAGCAGTTGTCCAACTCGATAGTGCTATCAATGAGATGTTGGAGTGTCGAGAGTCAATGACCACTGACCGCAAGCTGGTCGGTGATTCGAGAAGGTAGGCCTTTTCGGAAATGAAAAAGAAGAGCCGCGTCGTTCCAGTCGATATGAGATTGTAAGACTTGGAACTGGGCAATGTAGGTCGAGGCTTTACCGTTCTCCTTCATCAAAAGAGAGTTGAGTTCGAACTCGGCATTGCAAACTTCATTGGGATCTCCGAATAATGTGAACAATTGTTGTTCGAACTTTTCCCAGTTATTGAGGATGCAGTCCGGTTTGGTGTTGTTCAGCAATTCGAGGTAAGGCTTGAACCATTGAGAAGCTCGGCCACTGAGATATGAAGAAGCGTAAAGTAACTTCTGTCGATCGAGGGAGAAGGTTGCCGGGTCGTTGGAAAAGAGAATTTTGCAGGATTGCAAAAAACCTGTTAATTTTGAGGATTGCTTGCCGTCAAATTTGTTGGGAGCTTTCATTCCAGGTGTCCAGAACTTGGGAGTTCCATTACCTCCTCCAGTCTTCAGGGCCTTGATAAGGGATACCAACATCAAATTCGGTGATTCATCGGCCGCCCTTTCGGGTCCGTTGGAACCTGAAGGATTTTGAGGTGGCGAAGGAGGGGGGTTCCGTCGACGAGGTCGCCCTTGGTTGAGCGGTTCCTGGAAAGTGAAAGAGTCCTCCGAATCAGAAAGTTGCCGAAGTGGGTCAATAGACGCATTCTGATTTCGAGTCGAAGGAGGGATTTGTTTGATCAAGGGTCAATTGCCGATGGGAGTCGCGGGGGCTCGGCGTTGGTCAATGTCATGGTCCAGGGAGTGTTCGGCCGGACCTTGTGACCTAGTTCAAACTGGTGTACGTTGCATCACCAAGAGAGATCAACAGTCAAAGAAGTTGACTGTCGAGCAACAAGATATAATAGGGAGAGAGACCTATAAACTTGTTGTAAGACTCATTCAATATACTGTCACGCGACCAACCCAACGTACAGATGGGGATTTGGTTGATCGAAGCGCAAAGGGGACTGGAGGATGAGTCAAAGATATTCTTTGAAGTAACTCGAGGATATCTTCGAGTCGAAGTATTCTCAAAGATAAAGTTGAGACTAACTTCGAAGATGAGAAGTACCTACTAATACTGGGCTCAGGTGGAACTCGAAGTAATCAGGGTGATGGCTGATTAAGGAAAGGTAACGTAAAACAATGTTATATTAATTAAGTGAAGAAAGAAGAAATGTAAAGAAGGTACAGTTGCTTTTATAGGCAAGTATTGACATGATGCTTTCGTGAAGATGAGTAAGGAAAGTATTTACTTGCAGTTAGATTTACACGAGTGATTGAAAGAAAGTCAAATGACAGCATAATCGATGATATGACAATTAATTTGAAGATACAAGACAGAGATTTCCAGGTGATGTAATTGGTAAGTGCGAGGCTTGATTGAAAGGGTTAAGCGCCAAGCTGAGAGTCGAGGCATGCAAGCTAGTCCGAGTAAGGGTTATTGGATAAGCGTCGAAGAGCCGTCAAATCACCGGAAAGGGAAATCTTCGAATCAGGGACCGGATTGGGTAATGAGTTTTGATGAATGTCCTGTTGATCAGGTGTCACGCATGTGGTCCTTTGAAAGTTCAAAACTGAGTGTTACATTTGAAGTTCGATGCATATGGAAATGCTGAGCCGGGTTTGGCTGAGAGTGAGAGTTGTAGCGTGACACTATCACCCCGAATCAGATGGTCAAACCGAACGAGTTAATCAAATTCTTGAAAAATATCTTTGAATGTTTGTCAGTTATCAGCAGGACGACTGGAGCCAATGGCTTGCCTTAGCCAAATTCTCCTACAACAACGCCACTCACTCTTCAACACGACAATCACCCTTTCAAACGATCTATGGTCGGAATCCAACCTTTGATTCAATTCACCTCTCACCTTCAACTCCAGCCTCCAATTATCTCTCGAATCTCAAGCTTCTTCAAGATCAACTTCAAACCAACCTCGAAGCAGCCAGTCAACGATACAAGCTTCAAGCCGATAAACTTCGACTCGAATCTCCAGCTTACAAAATTGGCGATAAAGTATGGCTTGACTCCAGCAACATTCGATCAACTCGACCCGCCAAGAAACTTTCCGAACGAAAATTAGGTCCTTTCACCATTGAATCAATCTTCTCAAAGAACGCTTATCTTCAAACCAACCTCGAAGCAGCCAGTCAACGATACAAGCTTCAAGCCGATAAACTTCGACTCGAATCTCCAGCTTACAAAATTGGCGATAAAGTATGGCTCGACTCCAGCAACATTCGATCAACTCGACCCGCCAAGAAACTTTCCGAACGAAAATTAGGTCCTTTCACCATTGAATCAATCTTCTCAAAGAACGCTTATCGACTCACCCTTCCCTCGAAGTGGAGTGCTATCCACCCAGTTTTTCATGTATCACTCCTAGAGCCAGCCAAGGATCTTTTCCCGGGCAAGACTCATCCCCCTCCAGAACCTGTTAATGTTCAAGATCACCTCGAGTGGGAAGTAAGTCGTATCCTTGATTCGAGATTACGCAAAGGCAAACTACAATATCTTGTCAAATGGACTGGATTCCAGTCCGACGAAGATTGAACCTCCTGGGAACCAGCACAACATCTTCAAAACTCTCTTGCCTTGGTTCAAGACTTTCATACCACCTATCCTCGAAAACCTCGGCAATCCTCTTAACACTCTATCTCATCCTATTTCACTTTTTTGCCTTTTTCCTTTTTTTTCTCTCTTTGTCCTTTCTCTTGTAACTTTAACTTTTCTAAACACTCTCTTAAATTGTCAAATTAAAAAAATCTTTTTTCTTATCTTTCAAAAAATCTTTTAATAAAATAATAACTAAATAACAAAATAAATAAAAATAAAACCACTCTATTCTTCTTCATCCTCCTCTTTCAATTTTTTCTCAGCTTCTTCCCAACTTTCCTTCAACTCCTTCACCATAACATAAACTCTCTCATATCTCTTCCTACCACCAAATTTGACATTTGTTTCGCGATTCGAACCTGAATCATCTGATGTTCGTCGAAGATCAAACTGATCTTCTTTGAATCTTCTTTGGTCTTTCACTTCTTGCAAGACCAACCTTCGTCTCTCTCCAACTCTTCCTCGTAAACCCTCTTCCTCAAACTACTCCCTTTGACGAAACCTTTGGTCAACAGTCAAGCGTTGGTTTCCCTCTCTTCATTTTCCACTCTTTTCTCCTCCCCTTCCACTCTTCTCTCCTCCTCGACTCCATTCTCCTCTTCTCTTCTCTCTTCTTCCTCCAATCTTCCCCTTCCTTGACTCCTCTTTCCTCGACTCCTCTTTCCTCAACTCCTCTTTCTTCGACTCCTCCTTCCTCGACCCTCTCTTCTTCAATGATCGCTCCGACAGTAGCTTCAACTCTTCCCACAGCTCCTTCGATGACTTGAGTCACTTCCCGATTGTTCGGCCGTTCAAGCAAGACAATCGGGTCGGGTTCATTATACATCGGCGGCGGTGGCGGTGTCATGGTCGTGTATCTTTGATACGGCCCTAACAAAGCTAACAAACAAGATTCTCAAAGTTATCAGCAATCTCGAAATCACACTCTCTTCTCTTCTCTTCTTCACTTACTCAAATCTCCCGGTTGTTCCACCTCTGGCGTTCCCAATAAGTTCGGTATTCGATAATTTACTCGAGTAATGGCTCTTCTTGGACGAGCACCTTGAATTTGGACGATGGAAGGCAACCTGGATGGTGGGGGTAAGGGAGGGATTTTAGTCGACACGGCATCACTACTTATAGCCGAGATTGGCAGGGCATCCTCCGAGTCAAAAGGGAACCCGTGTCCGAAAACACAAGGCACCCTGACCCTTTGACACATCTCACACTTTGATCGATCTCCCCTAGTTGCCGTACTTGGTGAACAGGTTAGGTTCTGTCAAATACATCTTTGACATCTTCGATCGATAACCTCTACTTCAGACATTTTTTGTTTTTTTCTCCTCTCTTTGTTTTCTTCTGTATTTTCTTTTGGTTTTTTTTCTTTCTTCGATTAAACTAGTTAGAGTAGGAAGTGTGGGAAGTAAGATGGTGGGAAATTCTTTACCTTTGACCTTCGCAGGAGCTTGGCTTTTATGCCCGGGCATCTGTCACGCTACAACTCTCACTCTCAGCCAAACCCGGCTCAGCATTTCCATATGCATCGAAACTTCAAATGTAACACTCAGTTTTGAACTTTCAAAGGACCACAGGCGTGACACCTAATCAACAGGACATTCATCAAAACTCATTACCCAATCCGGTCCCTGATTCGAAGATTTCCCTTTCCGGTGATTTGACGGCTCTTCGACGCTTATCCAATAACCCTTACTCGGACTAGCTTGCATGCCTCGACTCTCAGCTTGGCGCTTAACCCTTTCAATCAAGCCTCGCACTTACCAATTACATCACCTGGAAATCTCTGTCTTGTATCTTCAAATTAATTGTCATATCATCGATTATGCTGTCATTTGACTTTCTTTCAATCACTCGTGTAAATCTAACTGCAAGTAAATACTTTCCTTACTCATCTTCACGAAAGCATCATGTCAATACTTGCCTATAAAAGCAACTGTACTTTCTTTACATATCTCCTTTTCCTCACTTAATTAATATAACATTGTTTTACGTTACCTTTCCTTAATCAGCCATCACCCTGATTACTTCGAGGTCCACCTGAGCCCACTATTAGTCTGTACTTCTCATCTTTGAAGTTAGTCTCGAATTTATCTTTGA
Organism: Puccinia hordei; assembly: GCA_007896445.1. Taxonomy (NCBI): domain Eukaryota; kingdom Fungi; phylum Basidiomycota; class Pucciniomycetes; order Pucciniales; family Pucciniaceae; genus Puccinia; species Puccinia hordei. The sequence goes on from RDRW01000370.1 coordinate 18,745, forward strand.
GAATACTTCGACTCAAAGATATCCTTGAGTTGCTTTGAAGAATATCTTCGACTCATCCTCCAGTCCCCTTTGCGCTTCGATCAACCAAATCTCCATCTGTACGTTGGGTTGGTCGCATGACAGTACCTCACTCACAGGTACCCCTAATTCTCACTCCTTCACTATGTAAATTAACTAATAAGAATTAGCAAGTACCTTTTAATAAAAGGGCACTTGCATTAATTGATGCTTACATATACAAATACATATGCTTACACCCCATTTCCAGTCACGGAAAAGAGGTGTTGTGTAAATTAGGGGAGATAGTGTAAATACACCGTGTTTTACTCAAACCCCGCGTACCGCAGTCTGCAGAACTTGAAGTTCAACCCGCGTGACTGAAAGCCCGCACCAATATTGGGATATAAGCCCCCGCGCAAGCATCAAGCCCCTCACAGGCTCTCAGCTTGGCATGCGGACTCTACAGTCACTCAGGTACACCCAAATCAACAAAAACACGCCCCAGTAACCTCATTACACATGTTAAATATGTAATGAAGACTACTGGGGACTATATAATTCATTATTTTAGATTGTGTTGTTATTTACACACATAAATAAAAATACACTGACTGAAAAAACAGTACAAATAATACTGTGGCTTATTATAAATACAAATAAGCCACTAGTATTAAATATATAACAACCAGTACTGATGTACTACAGACTGTAAGTCAAAAGAAATAAATAAAATACATTAAATAAATTAATTGGTGACGTGTATTCAAAGCAGGGGCTGCTGAAGCGTCACCAAGAAAGCAAAAATGGCCAAAATGTGGTCCAAAGATCCCACAAGTTGGCCAATAATACCTACAGGGTCCCCAGAGGGAACTCAAGACTATTTAAGGAGCTCTTCAACCGCCCAAAGAAGGCTCCTGATGCTTCCCAATACCCACTAACAACCTTACCCACTTATTATTAGATAAACATCTTTATAACACAGTCTGGTAAGCATCTTAGTAGTTATTCTTTAGCCCTTTCTTTCCCAACAACTTCACAGTGACCATCCAGCTCCACCAACCATCCATCAAAGCGCTTCAAACTGTCCAGTTTTACCCTGAATATCCCCAAGATCCCTCAAGGTTTATTACTAGTAAGTAATAACCCTTTTCTTGAAGATATTCCCCCATTTCCATTCCTGGGATTAAACCACCCCTGTTCCAAAAAGCCCCAGTGTTCCAGGTACCTAAATCGTCTGCATTTATTTGTAAGATACCTTAGAGGGATCTAAACCACCCCTGATTTATCAGGCCCCTCTGGTTTTAATTATATTAAATTTATTTAATATCATTATTACCCTATTTTTCTCTCAATTTTTACGTCACTATTCCCCCATATCTTTTGGGAATTGCCACTTTGTACCTTACTCAGAGTTTATATACTCTTTCCATTTCTCCTTGCACCACCTGTAGCTAGAAGGACTTGTCCTTGGCATCAGGGAGGCTGACATCTCTCAATTATCTCATTATGTATTCCACTAATCTTCTCTTTCAAGTTTTTTCTCTCTTTATTGTTAGTTATTTACTACTATTAGTTTTGTTGTTTTTTGCTGCAATAAAGTGTGATCTCAATATTATTACACTCTAGTGGTCTAGAGGCAGCTGGTAATGACCCGGGAAAAGGAAGCCAATGAGATTTGGAGAGTGAACATGCCTCAAACTTAATTTTGGAGGCTCAAATGCCCGGAAACATCTTTTTCAGAGCCTTGAGATTTGGATGACCTGCGGATCTCTGAAGAAAGTTTATTTCAGTCAAATTTTCCAGATTAGCAATTGAAATTGAATACTTGCCTTGAGAGCCTGACACTGTGGGAGTATTTATATATAGGTGGTGCAGCACTGAGGCTGACCCCACAACCGGGGGCTCAGAGGCAGACTGACAAAGGAGGTACTTACCAAATTTCACCGGAAGTTTCGCGGGGAAAGCACAAGGGCGCAGCATGCACCATTCTATAGTTGGCGCGGGCAATAAGGTGGGCAGACAAAGGTTGCATCAGTATGTGCAACAGCAGCCAGACCAATTGGAGCCACTGGGCTTGTGGCACTCAGCCTGCAAACAGAGCGGGGCAGAAGAAGTGGGGCCAAAGCAGGGGCAACTATCAACTGCAGGGGTCAAAGGGGTATATGAGTTGGTGTCATGACTCAGAGATTCCAATCAAACTGAACTACACTCCTTAACCAAAAGGCTATGAAACTGGCTGAATGACCAGTTCACATTGGAGATTTGTAGTGTCATATACCACTGTATGATAGTTGTGAGCATACTGAAGTGAATGTGGTATTAGGGAGACAGGAAAGTAGGGTTCCAGAGAAGGTACCAGGGATTGGGGGACATGAGCAGGGGGTGGTTGGTGTATCAATAGAGTCATAGGATTAAAATAGAGGGAAATATCTAATCTTATCATCATAGTAGATATCTGTCATCATCAGTGTACAAGAAATCTCTTATAAAACAACTCTTAGTATTGTTGGCGCATGCAGAGAAGCAGAAAGGACAAGTAGAAAAAAAGGAGAAATGTGAAGGGAATCACCAGGAAGGCAAAAGAAAGGAGAAAGTTCCAATTGCTAATTAAAGTTGTTGCAGGGAATCCAGTTAGTCATCTACTAACCACTGTTCAAACTGCAGAGGAAATCAATGAATCACAGGAACCAACCGGGGAGTCTTTCAGTGAGGACTCAATGCGGAAAGTACCTTTTCTGTCTCCAGGGTCATCCTTATTTCCACAACGTTAGCTTCATGTTACATACACCTCCAATGACAGCTACTGATAGAATGATTGATTTGTTTTGTACCAGATACAACAACTTTGGACGGGTTGTGGAGATGTTTTACATCCACACTCAAAGAGTTGCCCAAAAATGATGAGTGTCCCAGCTGGATCAGGAACATGGAATGCTTTCAGCTTCAGAGGAGATCCATTTTTGGCAATGATTGTAACACAACCTTCTCCAGATGACTTGATGGTGTTTCTGTCAGCTAATGAGATTAGAGTTTTCCTGAGATAATATTCTGTTAAAAAAGGTTTTTCACTGAACATTTGATGACTTGCTCCACTGTAGAGAAAGAAAAAGCTGTCTGTCTTGCACATTGCAAGCGCTTGGTAGATACCAAGAAGACTGCGGCTTGTGGCACTGATTGATGGAAATTTGTGGTTGTTTTCCCCGGCAGTGTTGAGTTGGAAGCCTTTGCTCTAGGCTTCTTCAATTGGTGCTTGAGTTGATGGCATTTCAAAGCCGGATGTTTGGTGGCAGGGTTGTGAAAGCCGTCTGTGCAGAAAGGGTAACCACTGGATTCAATTGCAGCAAGAGCTGATTCCTGCTTGATTATGGGAGTTGATGAAAATAATGATTTCAATTCTTGATCCCTACAATTGCCTTTGAGTAAGGCTTTGAGGATTTCTATTGTGAGAGGATGTTTGGTAAGGAGGATGTCACAGAGATTCAAAGAGTTGGGATGGATTGCAGTTGACATGGCATTTAGGTTGCTTGACATTGGATTAAGGGAATTGTTTGGTATTGTAAATTTTATGTTTAATTGTTGATTGGTTTTTCACTTGGCAAGTCTGTGAGAAAAGTTTTTCTTCATCCCGGGGGGTGTAAGTCAGGAAGTATTTAGACAATTCATGACGCATACTCATTATTGCATGTGCTCAGTTTTGAAGTCAGTGCACAAGGGAGCTAGGAGCTGAAACCTAGGCCACAACACTACTTACTACCCTGTGCACTAATTCCTCCTTCCACCCCCAAAACTCCCGAACTTCAAAAAGGGGCTGGATTGTGAGCCCTAGTGCAACAGCTATGCTGGTGTTGGCGGGTCTTAGTAGCAAGGGAATGTTTACTTATTTCATTCTCATGTAAAAAGCTGCCCAATCACCAGATGCTTCTCTACAAAAAAAACAGTTTGAAATAAAATTGGATCTATGCTGAGACCAAATTTGCATTTTGAATTTTTGAAAACCAAGTCACATGGAATCTTGAACAGCATGAAAAATTTTCAGTTTCAAGATGTATGTCACTCTAAGCTACTCTAAGCTAAAGGATTATTTTTTTTAGATTGATTCAGGTTGCTTGGCATAAACCACAGACAACATGATGAAATGTATGCATCCAAAAAGCTCAGGACAGAGGAGAAGTACGCACATAAAGCAGGGAAACCTTTAAAAAGAGCATAGACATTGAAAGCAGAAAGAACATTTGCAAGAGGAGAGAACAGACCTCTGCGGCTGCTCCTAAATATGGCATTACTATATCCAAGAATTTCGTTACACCAGTTTCTTCTTCCAGGTAAAGATCTAATTCAGAAGAGTTTTGTGATTTCTTGAGTTCCGAAGCGTTGGCGGTTGTTCCAACGGTGACAGATTCAACAGGGGTTTCTGCATATTTTTCTGAAACAGGAACAGAATCTCTTTGTGAAACAGGACAAGAATCAATTTCTGATGTGTGAGTAGTGAGCAGTGGTTTTTTGAGGTTGGAGTTTTCAACTGTCATAGCTTTTGAAATGCCACCGGTAAGCTCTTCAGGGTTTGATGGGGTATGCGCTTTGGTTCCTTCCACCATAGACCAATCGGGATCTTCAGCCACTCTTCCAACAGAGCGCTGTTCAGGGCTCAAATCCATTGAATGAATGGGTACAATGACAACAAAGGCCTACCAAAAGAAAACAGGCAAACAAGTTAGCTTGTTTACTGATTTATCTCACTAATTCGGATGAAAATTGATCAAGATGGCCAAACTTAACTGTGAACAGCAATGCGAGAAGCAACATTGTTTTATGTTGATAATGGCAGTTAACTTAATTCTTTCCAACAAACAAGTTCAATGATGAATCAAGAGTACGTGCTAGAACCTGGGGATTCACGAAAATCAGCCTGACCACTCCGTTAAGTAAAATTTTATATGTGTGTGGTTGGTTACACCAAGCCCCGTTCAAAATGTCACAACCTGATACGACCTCGTGTCATACATGCTCGGCAACAGCCTGCGGGACTGCCATGCATATAGTTAGCTAAGAGCATCCACCATCGTGTCGCTAACTTTTCCGCAACTGCGGAGAGGTTAGCGAGTGCGATGGTTACCCTACCGAGAAACCACGCCCTCGTGACTCGGTAGGGGGGCTCTGCAGCTGGCTAACCGAGCATCCCAACCCTTGGGGACTCTCCAAGTCGCTCGGTAAGCGGGGCTGTAGGGGGATCGAGGATTGGATCGTGGGAAAGCCGGAAGGATCTTACCTTACCGAGCTCGTTAGAGGTCTCTAAATTTAGAGACCTCTAACGAGAATCTTAAAGATTCCTCAGTTAACAAGGCCTAAAGAGGCCACGAGGGTGGTCAGCGGGGGCTTCGTCTCTGTAAAGTTGGCTTACCGAGCCACTTTACAGAGACGAGGGTGGATGCTCTAAGAGACACAATACTCATCTGAATCGTTATTGATTAACGCATTGCGGGTTGAATTTTAGCAGCCTGCGGATCTGATACTTCACGCAGACAATCACGTCTTGCCTGCCCGCTCGGAAGATACATTACTAGATGTTTGGTTTGCCCTGATAGATAATCAGTCGGCAGAATGAAACTCCTTATATTGTGTATTTCTACCCAAAAATACAAATTTTGATGTTCTCACAAGAAAAAGCTACCTGAGCCGCATGTATCACTCCACCCACGTCCATTTATTTCTTTTGGACTAAGATTATCTTCCAGATTGAGGGCAGTACTTCTCCACTTGCCACACCACAAGTCCTGTACCTGGGATTGGGCAAATACTATGGCACAGTCAGCCGTTTCATTGAGGGTGGTGTTTGGGGTGCTTTTTTTCAGGTGTTACAAGGGGATAAGTTTCTTGATGCTCCATGCAAATGATGGTCTGGAAATTCTATTTCAGAAAAGATTTTTCATCTTTGTATGTCAGAAAATACATAACATGCATGTGTTTCAAAAACCACCTGGAAAACATAAACACCTTTTTATCACTGTCAATGTAAATGGCTGGATCCCAGTTGGACTGGGATATACCCATCCAACTCAAAAATGATTTTTCTCACATATGACATGGGTTTACAAAATAAGCTTTCTGGGAATTTAATTTTTAGACATCTATAGATTGTGTTTCAACCTGTAATGAATCTTGTAGGATTGAGCATAAAGAGCTGACTGTTAGGATTTCACCTTCAGAAAATAGTGCAAGGACAAGGGGCAATCTTGAGGGACTTGATTGGAACAAGGAGCTAAAAAAAATGAGCAAATTTTAAGGGCTCAGACTTGATGCTTTTTATTTCTTCTGGCACACAAGCCAGGTGATGTATTCTAGTAAAAGGGTGGCTAAAAAGTGGTTGAGCTAGATAATTCAGTATAAAGATATGCTAATAAGTATTTATCATTTGGAAGGAGGCATTGTAACTTAAAAATGTAACAAGAGAGAATTGTCACTTAACAATGGATTGTAAAAACTTTAAACCTTAGTAATGGAAGACATCAACTATTTATTGATGGAATATTAACCATATAGAATCACAATTAGTGATGAAAAAAATATCACTTAATGAGTGATAATCAATTCATATGGGTTTATTTTAAAGATAGAGAAATGTGAGCAAAGATTTGACCAAAATTCTGACACTGACTGCTCCAGCCCATATCACAGGCTATCTTATCACAGCAACAAGGCTATGTAAAAAATGGAGACCAAAAGCTTACTTGAGGCCTTATTTCAAAGAAAGTTATTCAAAGCTTCTTTAAAATGTGGTATTATAATCCTTTGATGTATTAATGTGAATGAAAGATGCCAACCCAGAGCATATCATGTTAATTGTCCATTATCAAAACTCAGAAGTATTGTCATCTTTCATAATGACAACAGGGGGCCTGCTACGCTAACAATAGCTGTAGCGTAGCTATTCTTCTCTGAGGTATGAAATTTATTCTCAAAGGGCAAACTTGATTGAGATCACTATTGGATGCTATGTGTGTTTTGGTGTCGTGCAAATATGAATAGAATTACTCTCCAAATGTCAGCCTCCCTGATGCCAAGGACAAGTCCTTCTAGCTACAGGTGGTGCAAGAATTAATGGAAAAGAGTGGTAAACTCTGGGTAAGGTACAAAAGTTACAATTCCCAAATAATATGGGGGAATTGTGACGTAAAATTTAGAGAAAAAGGTGGTAATAATTATATTAAATAAATTTAATATAATTAAAACCAGAGGGGCCTGATAAATCAGGGGTGGTTTAGATCCCTCTAAGGTATCTTACAAATAATTTGCAGAGGATTTAGGTACCTGGAACACTGGGGCCTGTTGGAACAGGGGTGGTTTAATCCCGGGAAAGGAAAGTGGGGGAATATCTTCAAGAAAAGGGTTATTACTTACTAGTAATAAACTTGAGGGACCTTGGGGATATTCTGGGTGAAACAGGACAGTTTGAAGCGCTTGGATGTATGGATGGTGGAGCTGGATGGTCACTGTGAAGTTGTTGGGGAAGACAGGGCTAAAGAATAACTACTAAGAAGCTTACCAGACTGTTTTTATAAAGATATATATCTAATAAGAAGTGGGTAAGGTTGTTAGTGGGTATTGGGAAGCATCAGGAGCCTTCTTTGGGCGGTTGAAGAGATCCTTAAATAGTCTTGAGTTCCCTCTGGGGACCCTGTAGGTATTATTGGCCAACTTGTGGGATCGTTGGACCACATTTTGGCCATTTTTGCCTTCTTGGTGACGCTTCAGCAGCCCCTGCTCTGAATACACATCACCAATTGATTTATTTAATGTGTTTATTTATTTATTTTGACTTACAGTCTGTAGTACATCAGTACTGGTTGTTATATATTTAATACTAGTGGCTTATTAGTATTTATAATAAGCCACAGTATTATTTGTACTGTTTTTTCAGTCAGTGTTTTTTTATTTATGTGTGTATAATTAATTATATAGTCCCCAGTAGTCTTCATTACATATGTACCATGTGTAATGAGGTTACTGGGGCGTGTTTTTGTTGATTTGGGTGTACCTGAGTGACTGTGGAGTACGCATGCCAAGTTGGGATCCTGTGAGGGGCTTGATGCTTGCGCGGGGGCTTATATCCCAACTTTGACGCGGGCTTTCAGTCAGGCGGGTTGAACTTCAAGTTCTGCGGACTGCGGTACGTGGGGTTTGAGTAAAACATGGTGTATTTACACTATCTCCCCTAATTTACACAACACCTCATTTCCGTGACTGAAAATGGGGTTTAAGCATATGTATATATATATATAAGCATTAATTAATGGAAGTGCCTTTTTATTAAAGGTACTTGCTAATTCTTCTTTGCTAATTTACATAGTGAAGGAGTGAGAATTAGGGGTACCTGTGAGTGAGGTACCCTAGGTTATTTTTAGTGTAGATTCAGAATATCAAATAGTATTCAAACTATTATTTGATGTTCTATGTATTTTACAATAATTGTTGTAGAAGTCTTGTGACAGGTTGCTCTGTCATAGTAGCAAGCTGACACCAAAACTGGCATACAAACTGGCATGATTTTTATTCTTGGAGGGAACAACCTCCCCTTTATAAAGGAAACTATGAGGCATTTTAGCTGGTGAGTCCTAGAACAAGCATGTGATGCATCATGTGACTATACATGTGACTATATGTGTGACTCTACATGTGGCTATACTTGTGACTCTATGTTTGAATATATGTGTGACTCTACGTGTGACTATACGTGTGACTATACATTAATCTCTAACTATGTACTTATATGTTAACAAAACTGATTTTATTCTGACTAGGTTTTGGCTAAGTGCAGCTGGCCCTGTGGTTTCAGAGAGTGACTATGGGTTACATGACAGGTAGAATCCAATTTGTCCATGAAAAAACTAGTCACTCCTTCTTGACATAAAACTATGCTTTTATGTACTTTTGATACTTGAACACTTTTAGCACACCACAGCGTATCACCCTGCTCAGCTATACGACTCAACCATAGTGGACCAGAACAGGCTCTCATCAATCAATATTACAGCACTGCCAGCATAATTTCCTAGGATGAAGTCATCCCAGTTAAACTGGGATGCACTCAACCAATTTAAACTTGGTTGAAATCAACTGATGAAATATAAATCCAAGGGACCCCCCTTGGTTTTATATTTCATTGGTTGAGGTCAACCTACTTTAAATTGGTTTTTTTGCATCCTAGTTTAACTGGGATGAACTCAACCTAGGCATTTATGCTGGCAGTGCAGAGTAAGCAAAACAGTACAAAAGTAGTCCCGGAAATAAGGATAATATGAAGGCGGTCAGATAGCAATTAATATGCAAACTGTTTGTATATACATTTCTTTTTTTATTTATTTATTCATGAACCAAGTAAACACTTTGAGACCAATGAATAAGAGCAATAAGAAAAAAACAAATTTTCATTTTTTTGCATTTTATTTTGGGAAAAATTTGTATAGCTATTCACAATGCCTTGAGCTTTTGAAAAATTTCCAGCCACCTGTATCCCTTCTTTCAACCAGATAAGACTACTAACACATCTCTCAATTGTCCATGGGTTTAAGCTTCCTTGGCCACTTGAGCAAACATTGGCACCAGAAGAAAATGTACGCTCTGCAGCACAAGATGATGCTGAGCTGGCCAAGTGGTCCCTTGTGTAGAGACTGTAAAATGGAGATGTGTCTGGTGAGATTCGAACTCACGACCTCAGCTAAGCTAAGACACATGCTAGAGTGCTGCCTTTACCAACTAGGCTCTGATGCTTGTGACTGCCAGGGTGTTGGTTGGTAGTGCTCATGGTTCAGCTGGTGATTGTCACGCTACAACCAATGGGCTCAGCTTGAACTACTCATTGAACTTCGAAATGCATCCTCAGCCTTGAATGCATGCTCAGCTTCGAGATGCTTTGGCAAATGCATCTTCAACATTCAACTTACTTCAAATGCAATTGCGTGACACTTAACTCAACGAACATCTTCGACATTTAGTCAACCTCCTTCGAACTAGCATTTCTAAAAACTAGGAATTGCTTAATCCGGTGATCCTCAGTATCTTCGAACTAATCAATAACCCTTCTTTGATTAGCACTCAAGATCTGAACTCTCAGCCTGGCACTTACCCTCTTTTATCAAGCCTCGCACTTAAACTTACCTTATCACCTAGGATTCACTCATCACTCCCCTGTTCGAAGTTCATTTCTATCACATGTTCGAATCAATCATAGTTATAGTCATAGCATTGTTGTTTCAACCTCATTGGTACCTCTTTCATATCCGTGTATTTACTCCATACTCGTATTTTACCTCAACACTCATTCATCACTCAGATTCAACAAGTAGTTTTTTATGAATATAAATACTATTGTACTTTGCTCTTCATTCTCTTTTCCTCAGTTAATTATAATAAAAGATTATTTACTCATCAAATCCTTTGAGTCCAACTTGACCCATTACCTTGAGTTGTGCTCATACACCAGGAAAAAAAAGTTGGAACCTCCATGGAGGTGACTTCTCTATATCCCCCACTTATCCCACCTCTATCTACTATGTATCCTTGGTGTGCACCAATTTTATCTCCATGCCTATCTATTATGTATCACCAATGTATAATGATACATTAGAGGAGTTTTCAAAAAAAATTCAAAAGATCCAATTGTTTTTATAGAAATTTCTGAGGCAAGAAATTCTTTTTATTACAACCAATGTTTAATCAATGACAGCTCATAATAAAATCAAACAAATTATAATTTGTGAAATGGAGACTATAGTTTGATCTTGGATGAAAATTATATCCAACCATGGTTTATCTATTACTAAAGTTCTTGGAAAACATGACCATAGAACTCTGAAATAAGCCAGTTATATTTGAAAAGTGCATACATCACCCCAGGAGATCCACCACCCCCACTGCCAACACCTTGGAAGCTGAATTTCGGATATGCGCAAGCTTCAAAATCCAAAAAAAAAACATCAAGTAGCTTGATCAAGTGAAATTCAAGGTTTCAAAAATATTCTTTACAACATGGCTAACATGAAATCCTTGTGGTTTTCAACTCTGGTACAATTGTTGCACAGTCATTCAACCACAACTAATATTTTATTTTGTATAAATTTGATATTTTGGGATTAAACATGGAAATAAAACCAATCTTGATAATCAAATTGAAGTAAACAACATGATTCATTATAAGCCATTTATTGCAAAATTTAAGTTGAAAAATTCAACTTTTCCGGTTGAAAAGGAACAAAATTCTTATTACATATTCCTTGTCTATGTTGAAACTTTGCATTGTTAAGGATGATTCTTTTGTACCCATCAGCTATTCAATTTGAAGCCAATATGGCATTGGTTTCCCCAATTTTTTTACTTCCTCCACGTTCACAAGTTTCAGAAAAACAGTGATTACATATTCTTTTTCCTTCATCAGATTATTTGTAATTATGGTAAGTGCAAGTTGAACTAAGAACAAAAGTGCAAAAATCTCCTATCAAAAAGCATCAATGGAACGTGGGCCTTGAATTCTGCAAAAAATCAACAAAAGATTATTCCATTAATTTTGGTGCCACATTGCACATTCATAAATATGGTATATAGATTTTTCTAAAATCAAATTGAATGCCCTAGTTGGAATCAGGAAACACTTTCCAGGTGTAGGATCATTTTTTCCCCCACATATGTTAATATCCATTTGAGAATCACCATTTCAACCTCCTATTAATTTGATATAGACTATATCTCTCATTTCTATCTCAATAAATTTCAACCTAACACATAATTTAATTTAGACACAACAAGATTTCAGGTGGGGATCAATTTCTTTTTTGATTCTCTCTTCAAATCTGCTTAAATGTATCCCTGTCAAGTCCCAAAAAGAATTGTAAGAGAAAAGATGTTATTGATCCTAATGAAATTTGGCCATTCAATTACATGAGAATTTTTAAATATCCACAAAAACAGCTTAAGTCATTTACTTGGAAGCTTCCCGCATGGAAAAGCCCTCTTGGGTATCAAATCTCCTGTATAATTTCGTGGTGTTGTTGAAATATGTATACCATCCTGTTTTGGTGTTACTGCTCTGAATCCTAGATTATCCTTAGATGATACTTTAGATAATTTTCAAAAACCATGTCAAGTCCTCCGGTAAGTTATGCAAAATCACTGAGAAAGAGCAAGAAATTGAAAATCATGATGATTGGCTTGATGATATATTTCTTACCATATCTCTTACCAATTAATTCTGGAAGCCTTCTGATCTCACCTCCTATCATCACACTCTTGTTTTCCAACTAAGACCCAAGATTACTTATTATCAAAGAATGGTTGACACTGGTCTTGTATTTATAGATTACCTTTTCAGCTTCCATCTGTCATTTTATAATATCAACTTTGGTTAGAAATGATTCACATGATTTGAAAAATCTCATTCTTTTTCCATGAATAATCAATAAATTTTGGATTCAAACAAAACAATTTTGCCATATCCTATGATCTTATGTCAAACCCCAATCTTAATTACCCAATTACTCATAAGCCGGCCAGGATTTTCTGTTATAGATTAAGCCCGCCGGGCTTAAACAGAACCCTTGATTTTCCTTGTTTTCCTGCACATACAATATTTTTTTAGTTCAAGCATCCTTAAGCCCGCCGGGCTTAATATCAATGAATTTTGGATTAAAACCAAAAAAATTTGATGTATTCTATTATTTTATGCGGGACCCAATCATACTTACCTAGTGACGCACAAGCCCACCAGGAATATCTTTTTTAGATTAAGCCCGCCGGGCTTAAAAACACCCCTGTGCTTCCTTGTTGCCCTACACTCAAAGTCTTTTAGTCCAAGCATTCTTAAGCCCGCCGGGCTTAATATCAATCAATCTGGATTCAAAAAAAAAAAATTCCAGATTCTATGATTTTATGTGTTTCCCAAAACTTACTTAATTGGTGAGACATAAAACTGCCACGATTTTCTGATATAGATTAAGCCCGCCGGGCTTAAATCCTAACTGAGCTTGTCATTTTTGGCCTGACCCTCGATTTTTTTTGGTCCAACCATCCTTAAGCCCGCCGGGCTTAATCACTAAGATGAAGCCCCAGCTCATAATTATACTTTTATGCTACATTACGAGTGGAAATGTCAGATCTTCCAGGAATTTTTGAAGAGATATTTATCAAGGGAAAATAAAGAGGATGTGGACAGGAATTCTGGATACTAAGACCTGAGTCAGGAGAAAAGAAAGAAATACAGTCCGCTAGGTTGCATTGCAGAAAATTACTCATCCAACAAGAAGTGTTGATCTTGAGGAAATGCACTTAGATGAACAGATATTTTGATTTCTATATAAACATTAGGTTTGAAATTTACAACAACTTTGGGGTCAGATTGTAGGACAGAAGATGGTGGATTAAATGCAAATTCAATATTTATGGGGAGAATTGAGTGACAGGAAGTGAAAGGAGTGATACATACGGGAACAGAGAAAACAAGGAGATATGTGAATGATGAAATTACAACACTTAGTGAAAATTAAACTCAACTGCAAGTTTTTTCATCTGGTTTTTACCTGAATGAAAGGATCTTGAATAACCACATGCACGCTCCACGCTTCTTGCATAACGAACCACCCACAAAAATATTTATTTTTGGTTTGATGAAACTTCAATGATTTTGTGTATAAGGCAGCTCAAATATTGCATTAAAATAACTGATTGGACATTTTCAAGGAGAGTGCTTCTCTTTGCACGTGTTATTTTCACTAGCCTTGGGGGGGGGGGGGGGTAGGTTAGATCAAACCCATGACACTTATTTGGTAGAGACCACATGAGAAAATGATGAATTCAACCCTGCAGTATGATATATTTCGAAACTGGATACATATGAGTGGATTCAGATAGCCAGGCAGCAGGCATAAAACATATGTATCCCTCTGCTATCCCTTTAATCAAGTGATTGATATATGTTGGATACAAAGTGGAGACAGTGTGGTGAAATACAAAGACCTTGTTTTCCCTGAAGCAAATCCCTCTCAGGCTTCATAAATTATGATCAACTCTTACAAGAAGTTTTTAAATAAATTTTGAAGGGTTATGTGGGTAATACATTACAACTTTGGTTCACAGAAAACCGCCTGAAAAACCTATCCATTCAATTCACTCAGCTTAGATGATAAATTAGAAGATATAACTTCCAGGGTATTCCACTTGTGTTTTAATTTCCCCCAGCACCAACTCTACTATAGGAGAAATAAAGATTCTGACCTCTTTTGAATTTTGAAGAACCGCTAAAAAAAGAGGCACACTCTGATTGATTTCATGTATGATCCAGTATTTTTGAGCTCTTAATATATTCCAAGGAATGATGATATCATATGATATTTACAGAAGATTTCACTGTTTGTGGGGCATTGATAAACGCAGGCCAAGCGCGCACGCCAACGCCAGCCCGCACGCCATTTTTTTTGGCGTGCTGGGCCTACACGCCCTTTTTTTTTGGCGTGTAGGGTCTACACACCAAAAAAAAGGGCGTGTGAGACCCACACGCCAAAAATGGCGTGCGGTTCCCACACACCTTTTTTTTTTGGCGTGTGGGCCCCGCACGCCAAAGAAAATTGGCGTGTGGGACCCGCACGCCAATTGTTTGGCGTGCGCTCCCACACGCCAATCGTTTGGCGTGTGGGAGCGCACGCCAAACAATTGGCGTGCGGGTACCACACGCCAATTGTTTGGCGTGTGGGGGGATATCGCCTGCGATATCCCCATACACATAATACATACATGTATTATGTGTATGGGGATATCGCATGCGATATCCCCTCGCTCACGTAATCGAATGGTAGGGACCATTCGATTACGTGAGCGAGCCCGCCGAGTCTGATTCCTTTCAGGAATCAGACCGTCGGTCTGGTTGTTTTCAACCAGAACGACCACGAATTTGAGACACCACCACCCAAAAAAAAATGTGAGTAACAAAAAAAAAAAAAAAAAAAAAAAAAAAAAAAAAAAAACATAAAAAAAAAAAAACAACATAAAAAAAAAAAAAAAAAAAAAAAATGAGAAATAAAAAATGAGGAAAAAACCCCAAAAAAACCAAAAAAAAGGGTTTTTTTGGGGTTTAATTTTGTGGGAGAAAAAAAGCCCACAGGCCCAGGGCCCCAAGGCCCAACTGGCCCAAAGGCAGGGCCCAATGGCCGTCAGAAGGGGCCCGCCTCTGCCCATCACCTCCAGTGGGCCCACAGGCCCACTTTGATGCTCCAAAGGGGCAATAAAAGATTCAATGGGGCCATTCAAACCCCCGAGGCAGCTCAAAGGGCCCCATATAAGCCCCAGAGCACACCATCCCCCCCAAAAGTGGCCCAATGGGCCCATCTCAAACACAATCAATCCCCCACATCTCTTCCAATTTTTTTTTCAAATTTTTTTTACCATAGATATAGTAACACGTGCTGACATACTCTCCCATTCAAATGCTAACAGATTCCGCACAAATCACCAATTTGAATTCAACAATCAACAATGTCTTCACATCAGACCAGTGAACTAGGACGTGAGATTCATTCCTTTATTTTGTGTATAATATAAGTCCCTGGCTCACTCCCACCCACCCTCCCACCATTACACAGGTTTGGATCTCTGGGAAAAATGCACAGAGCTGGCGCGGCACCCTGCGTTGAAACCAGATGAACGTGAAAACCTGGAGAATTGGGCCTCTAAAATAAAGGCTGAATACGAGCAGTCAGACGATGAGAATGAACAGGTCTCCAGAACCCCGGCCCCAGCTAGACACACCTTAGGCGCCACTAGGCCTGCTCCACCACAGTCCCACCCACGCCCTGAATTTGCAACCGACTCAATGGCATACTTATATGCACACACTCCTGATCCCCTACCTCCAGCAGCCAACCCAATCCCCACGCTCAATCAATTTGAAAACCAATTCAAGAAGGATGTTCAATATGGCCAGCCCAACACAACAAACCCAGCTGATGGATCCCCACGTCGAAGCGGAGAGATGCGGACAGATGTCAAAGGCCACAAGACAACCCTCAACACCTTTGGCCAGTCTTTCCTTCAAGGCGTACAAAGGGACCAAGAACTCATTGGCCAGAAGTCCTCCAAAGCCCCCAATGCGGACGGGAGACAAGAAATTAACAATCCAGCCATCCGGGACAGCTCTGAAGACCCTGACGCAGAGGGTGAATGTCAGCTATGTGTATGAAACACTGGCTTATTTTCTATAAATGAGCCAGGTACTATCACTGTGCTGAAAGGTTATATGAATAATTATGTATATTATTCTCTCTATGGTGTCCAAACTAAGCACAGAGTATAACCTAAAACTCCTTATAATTGTTAGACTTGGGATACAAATCAGTCAATTGGAGAAGACCAATAGTTAACCGTATAGGTTTGACTATTATTTTTGTCTTTTTGGGTAAGTAATAGCAATGTAAATTGCTAATAAGCAGCTGGCAAGCACTTAAGCTGATTGGCTACTGTCAGAGGTGGTAGTCTTGCAGCAACTGCTTTATAAGGAAAAAGATCAAGGCCAAGGATGGGGAATTCTAAGGTAACTTGAGACTAATTCCAGTAATAAAGGTTTGGTTGGATAAAGGGAATAAACTACTCTAATAGTAGGAGGAGAATATTCAGTGTACTTACAAATGTGGTACTGGGTGAATATGCTGAGGAACCAATCCTAGGCCAGAAATGGCCTCCTTGTATATTCTAGAGATTCCTTGAGGAAGGTTCTAGAATGTTATTCTAAATTCTGCTCTAATGTATTACAATTCAAATGTACCATGATGTAATGGGAATTGTATTGAATTGAGCACAGTATTTTCTATGTCCCCATGACCTCATGACATGTATGTATAACCAATCACATCATGGGCCAATTCATTTAATAGAACAATACTGGGAAATTACCACGCACTTAGGTAATTTCTTTCTTATAAGCATAATTTATTTATTATTATATTTATGCAAATAAGTTTATTGTCTCTCAGCTTTCATGACAATAATTTCTTAATCAATAATTTATACTTGTATTCCCTTTTTCTTCAAGTATCTTTATCATATGATAAAGTACTAGAAGGAGTAGGAATTTGGTGGTGGTTTGAGGGAGCTACCCCACTTAATTTTACATTCTGAGTTGATTGATATAACAATATTTTATGATATGTTATTATTTACATTAGTAATACATTATTTCTATTGTATTTTGCAGTTTAGTCAGTGCTTAGGATACTCTGGAGTATCTCTAGGGCTTACAGTGAAACAGATGACTCTGAAGATGGTGCAGAAGACCAGAAAGTCCTCCAACAATTCCTTCATGGACGTCCCAAACCTACCTTCCACCAGGAGCCAGTCCATGAACCGGTGCCACAACAAACCCGATATCGCTATGACATGGTACGAATTGAAGATCCTACGGTTGAAGACCCGACGAGCAAAAAGGCGCGCCTGGACAACTCTGCTTCTTCTTCTAAAAATACAGGCCCCATGTATAATTTCTTCACCCCTCATCCCACCTCTCACAAATTCATCACTGCGCAATCACTGCAAGGCCTCAGAATTCCACGGAACCCCCCTGTTGCTGGGCCATCAACAGTCAAGCCACCTACCCAAAGACCACCGGGCGAATCAATTCCTCCTCCCCCTGTCCTGACGCCTCCTTGTAAGTCACTCCCCATTGCTTATGCACACCCATCTTGTAATTAACATCCCTCCTTTGCGCACAGCTATGGGTCTATTTATCCCTGGCCCAATGCTTCCAAAAGCATTGGCAGATGATTTGAATGAAAATTTGGCGGGTGGAATTGTGTGGTCACACCGTTCAGCCGAGAAAATGATTGAAAACATAGCATTCATCCTCACACACCTCCCCTCAATGGTCACACCACATCCAACGATTCCACAGGAGTTCAGCCGAGTTGTTTGGAGGGAAGTGGATACACTTCTGAAGGCATGCAAATCTGGTAAATACTCACTTTTTTTCTCACTTGTTCATACATCACAAAGGCTGATATTTGTGTGGTATGCAGAGAGAATTCTTAACCCCACTCAACCTGGTGCTCTCTCTCTGATAACTCCTGAAGTTGTCAACATGGCACAGCTCGAGGCTTCCCAGGAGAACCGGAAGGCGCCGCCGTCCAAACGTGTCCAGACCCACACACTTGCGGCGAATCTGGCCTCATACTTCTCTCCAAGTGACCACGCTTATCTCCGGCTTAAAAGTGCTTTGCAAGACTGCTGGGCCCTTCGACACATGGAGCAACAGGGCAGTGAATGGCAGCCTCTCCCCCTGGACGAATCTTTGGTGCATACTGCCCATCTTGCATTCCAACGAACTTATGAAAACCTTGGAAGTCACGCAAAGGATGGATCAAGCCCCCAACCAAACACCTCCGGTCTCAAGGTCCTTGGTCTATACTTCACGGGGGCTATGTCAGCCTTGTGTTACATCTGCGGTCTCCAGGCACCAACAAGACCAAAGTATAAAAAGCTTGATGAGTGTTCAACATTAAACACGCGGGAGCAAATGCGGATGCTTGCTGGTCTCCTGGTTTTTGGTCCAACAACCGCCTTTGTCACTAACAAATACGGGTCGGAACGTCCGACTACTTCAAATGCTTCGGCCTTATTGGAATTTGGCGCCAATGTTCTGAAACATAAGGTTGATAGTGGTAATACTTCAGTGATGCCTCACGGGACTTTGGATAACCTCCGATTATACTTTCTCAACTTTTTGTGCTCCATGGGATTTAACCGGATTGGTCATGATGGTTTGCCAATGGTTGATTGGAAAAAAACCCATGAAGAGTTTCACAAATCTTTTTCTATTCAAAACCTCCAAATTTTGTTTTCCCAAGATATAGAAATAGCTGTAGCCAACTACCACTTCTGATATATGTACCGGGGGTTGTTTTTTCTTTGGTTTCCCTTTTATTTCTCATTCACATGTCCTTGAGTTGTAATTTCCACCACTGTCTTGCTCATCCACTTGAATGAAACATCAGACTTAAGTGTTTTTTGCAATATAACCCAAACAGAGTATTATTAATAGGCATCCAAGGAGTACTCATGTGGGTTTGTGGTTTCTACCTTATTGAAGGTAGGTTGTGGCCAATTCTTGATGATATATCAGCATTAAACTATAGATTATCCAGAATCGGGCTATTGGGATTCCTTAGTGGTATCATAATTATTATAGGGCATTAAGGAACAAACCCGGTTTTTCCGCGTTTACACACAGTTTTACGCAGCGGCAACCTCAAATTTGCTGCGCAGCACACCCGGTTTTCCGCTTTTAAACCCTTTTTTTGATTTTTTTTTTGCGGGCGGATTTTGATTTTTTTTCAACATTTGAAAAATGTTTAATATACTTCCAGGGGTGTAGAAATTTATGGTGATTTTTATTTCCCAAAAAAACAATGTCTTCTATTTTTTTTTGCCCATTACATATCAGTTCAGGAATGTAATTCAGGCGTATATTCACCATTTGTAAGCATTTTCTAGCTGTTATCAGTAGTGTTGATAACATTCTCTCTTTCTTATACGTATTATTTGTGTGCTAATAAATTATTAACTTGCAATTATGTCTCTTGCTTTGTATTTTATTTATTTGTTTTATTCATTTCATTTATTCTAGGGCATTAATAAAAAAACCCAGTTTTTCCGCATTTACACCCAGTTTTCCGCATTTACACCCGGTTGTTGGTTATTTAATAAACAACATGTAACACTCCAAAGCATCATGCAATGTACCATACCTCTGTGTATAATTGTATTTCCATTTCTTTGTCATGAAATCTGATAAGAAGTCAATTTTATAATCAGTATTTGTTTCCAATGAATTCTTCACCCTCTAAAGTGTATGAATCCATTTAAAAACTCCCTGAATATCTTGAAAGACAGATGTGAAGGTGTTTGGAAATAAATTGAGTCCAAAAATCATCAAAATCCAACCAGTGATTTAAAAAAAAAAACTGTTATTCACATTAAATCCTACACCCCTTAAAGTGCTTAGAAAAAGTTTAAAAAATGTGAAAATGTTGAGAAATCCTGGAAATTAAGCTGTCAGGATTTTTTATGAAAAAACCGGCGGGATTGGCCAAAAAAAAAAAAAACCATGGTTTTTGAGCAAAATAGAAATTACCATGAAAGTCTAAACCCCTGTAAGTATGAGAAATAAATTTAAAACTTTGAAAAATAATGGAAATCCGCCCGCAAAAAATTAAATTAAAAAAAAACCGGGTGGATTGGCCAAAACAAGTAGAAGACACAGTTTTTTTGCAAATTAAAAATTACCACAAAGTTCTACACCCCTTTAAGTATAATAAATAAATTTAAAATTTTGATAAATAAATAATGTTTACTGGTTTTACTTATTTAAAATGCCGCCCTCCATATTTTTGTTTTGTTTTGTTTTGTTTACATTCCTTGTTTTGATTGTTTATTTTATTTGTTTTAAATAAAATATCAAATGAGGATGATTGGGGAGGTCACGCGCATCAAATGCCGCGCTCCACGTGCTATTTGCTTAAAAATCAACAATACAAAAAACCCGGTGTAAATGCGGAAAACCGGGTGCACTGCGCAGCCGCAGCTGCGCAGAAAAGTGGGTGTAAATGCGGACAAACTGGGTTTTTTGATTAATGCCCTTATCATATTAAAGGCCCTTTTATTAATATTAATAAAATATTAACTTATCAATGCGTATGTGTCATTTGTTATTGTCACATCTTACAAGTATTATTTATTATCATAGAGTAACCTGAATTATTCATGTGTTAGTTAATCAACATATTATTAAATTAAGTATATCATTTATTGTAAAGATTGATTGTAGTTTAATCATACTATATTATCACTCTATTATTTATTATCACAGAGTAGCCTGAATTATTCATGTGTTAGTTAATCAAGGTATTATTAATTTAAGTATATTTAAATTGGGCATTAATAAAAAAACCCGGTCTTTCCGCATTTACACCCGGTTTTACGCAGCGGCGACGTCCAAATTGCTGCGCAGTACACCCGGTTTTCCGCATTTACACCCGGTTTTTTATTTAATTTTTTGCGGGCGGATTTGCATTGTTTTTCAAGATTTTAAATTTATTTATTATACTTACAGGGGTGTAGAATTTTATAGTAATTTTTCTTTTTGCAAAAAAACTATGGCTTCCATTTTTTTTGGCCAATCCACCCGGATTTTTCATAAAAAATCCTCACAGCTTGATTTCCACGATTTCTTTTATTCATTTCATTTATTCCATTTATTTTGTTTAATTTAATTTAATTTTGTTTTGTTTATTTTACTTGTTTTACTTATTTATTTTATTTGTTTTAAATAAAATATTGAATGAGGATAATTGGGGAAGTTGCGTTATTCATAAATCATTAACTTGCAATTATGTCTCTTGCTTTTAATTAATTGATTAATTTTATTCATTTCATTCATTCTTATTTGTTTAATTTTATATTATTTACTTTTGTTTATTTTACTTATTTAAAATGCTGCCCTCCATATTTTTATTTTGATTGGTTTTTTTTCCTTGTTTTAATTGTTTATTTTATTTGTTTTAAATAAAATATTTAATGAGGATGATTGGGGAGGTCACGCGCATCAAATGCCGCCCTCCACATGCTATTTGCTTAAAAATTAAAAATTAAAAAAACCGGGTGTAAATGCGGAAAACCGGGTGCACTGCGCAGCCGCAGCTGCGCAGAAACCCGGGTGTAAACGCGGAAAAACCGGGTTTTTTTATTAATGCCCTTTAAATTAAGTATATTATTTATTGTAAAGATTGTAGTTTAATAATACTATGTTATCACTTCTTAAAGTCATAATGATGAATTAATAATACTAATAATATTCACTAGAGATCTTAAAGGAATAATATTAAAGAATAATAAGAATGGTAAATATTAATAAGGATAATAATAATTAGTGTTACTTGCAGTAACTTGGTACGTTTAATCATTTAGGTATCAAAGAGTGAAGAGTAGTGGAAGGGGAAACACAGTCTAGCCAAGCAGCTGCTGGGCTCTTGTGAAATAACCGGGAGACTTTAGGGAGAGGAAAGGGAATCGTGGGGGTCCGCTTGACTATCACACGTATCCAATGATTATCATTGAAAAATGATAAGAAGAGGGCTGGCAGCGGTTTAGGGTCCGGGGGAACAGTGGCGGGAATATATGTGGTGCTCCCGCCCGTTCTGCTGAGGAAGACAAATGGCCGGTTATACGCATTGGCCAGAATTGGTCCCACATCCAACTTGCTCATCCATTTGTTCATGGGGACTGATCCACGTGGGTCAGTCACCTGAACACGTCTGTAAGCGCGGTCGAATTCTGAAGGCCCCCCAAGGTATCTTGGCCAATGTGCCTTGTTCTTTTCCATCTCTTCTAACACATCCTTTCGCACTTGGTACCACCCATTGGCCTTAGCGTAGGGACCCTCTGGTCTATCTGCTGCCAATGCATGTGCCACACATGCATAACCACAGTTCCCATCACCTGCAGGGTTATAAGTGGAATGCAGGTATTTTAAGATCCATGGTGGAAGCTCCGCCTGACAAGAATGATGAGAAGTTGGTTATCAGTTAGAGTCAGTGCATTCCTCCTTGTCCGTGTCAAGCTTGAGTCACTCACTGCAACATCAGGGTTGGTATTCCCCTGTCTTGTTCGGCCAGCCTTGGGTGCAACCTCAGCATCTACATGCCGGTCCTATGAAACATACAATGGAATCAGACCCTGATAATCTAATGTCAAAGTTATAGTACTTACCTTGGCTGTTGGGGGTGAATGTAGCCTGGCCTCACCCAGCAACTGATCATGAGAGCTTGAGGCTTTTCTTGAGGCTTCTGGAGGTGACAGCAGCTTTTCCTCATCCTGCATCTCAATAGATGAGGAGGAATCCACTGGGGGATCAGTTTCTTCATCTGATTGCCCACCTTGTGCGTCAGATTCTGCAACTGATTCCCCATCTGTGGCATCAGATTCTTCTTCTGATGCCCCATATGGGGCATCAGATTCTTCATCTGATGCCCCATGTGGGGCATCAGATTCTTCATCTGATTCCCCATCTGGGGCATCAGAATCTTCATCTGAAACTGCATCTGCAGAATCAGAATCTTCATCTGTTACACCATCCTTACTACCATACTTGGGCTGCCACGTTTCCTTGCGCCGTGATGTTCCTGAACTGGAAGACCCCCGATTCCGTTTCCCAATAGTGAGGCTGCCAATTCGTGGGGGGTGAGTTCTCTTGACTGCTTAGTAAGTCCATCAGTTATCAGCCTCTTAAAAAGACATGCAATAAAGTTGCTTACGCATGAGTGTCTCCACACTGGGTAGCTCATCCAGGTCCCCAGAGGAAGAAGCTGAGGTGTCCAATGGAGCCTGCGCGCGCTTGGACTGTCTCTTACCCCCTTTTCCTTTTGATACACCGGCCTTCTGTCTTGCTTTCCTTGCCTGCGCCTTTTGGATTTGCGCTTCCACAATTTCTGCATGGGTGTCATTGCGCTTTTGAACTCGCCCACTACCCTTTCTCTTCTTCCACGGCCTTTCTAGTTTGTGTTTCACTTGGATAGGATCAGGCTCTGCAAGCGGGACCACGTGTGTGTTTGCATGGACCCTCCGTAATTTTTTCATTGTTGCTTCTAACGCCGAGGGGTGGTGGGACGCCAAGATCTCCTGCTTGAAATCCTCAAAATCGTTGTCAAAGTCGTACAGTGGTTCATCAAGAGCCTGCAATGAACAAAGATGAAGATTAGCTAGGAGGGACATGAACAAGTAATACATCAGGAGGACTCACTGGACCGTCAGGGTTATAGGCCAGATGCCACTGGACATGGAAATCAGAAGGCTCCACATCTCCCTTCCCCTGGACCAAACATTCAATAGTGTGCGAACACGGAATGCCCAAGCCAGCCTGGAAATTACCTTTGCATTGAAGGCTGGGATTCCCAGGCTTGGTTTTCTTCATCTTGATGAACTTGTTGTACTGAGACAAGGCCAACTTGAGCGCATGACAGGAGATTTTGCAGCTGAGGGACTTGAAGGCATTTGGTAGTCCGGTTAATCCCTTCTGTAACTCGTGTGCCAGGTTCGTGTGGGCTGTGTCAAGTTGTCGGTCCACTGCTGCAGCAATTGTAATGAAAAGTGTTGCAAAGTCGCACCTAGCCGACGTCACATAGGTTTTCAGCCAGCTGTGGGCAGATTCACATCGTGACGAAGTCAGATTTCCTAGATGGGGTGTCATTCCGGCCCACGCATTCATGAACTTCTGTCGCTCGCTCCAGACGTTCTTGTACAGGTATTCGTAGACGTTAGTTCGAGTGACTAGGTACCGTGTCAGTTGAGCCCACTTTGAGTTGCAGGTGTCCTCATTGGGGGCATGTGCGACCTCATGCCAGAGCCTCATGAATTTGGCCCATTCTTCGCCATCGCCAGCAAAGGCTTGCTTGCAGTTTGTCACAATGTTCCAATCGATGTGCCACATGCACAAGTTCGCGGTTGCATTCGGAAAGTGCTTTGAGATAGCATTACGCAGTGCTTATTCCCTGTCTGTCACAAAGACCTTTGGCGCGTGGTCAGCGTCCCATATAGATCTATGGGTATCACACAGGCACCGGAGTACAGTCAGTTTATGATGAGAATAGGTGATTAGTCAAATATACCACCCACTTTGTCAGCCTCCCTGATGCCAAGGACAAGTCCTTCTAGCTACAGGTGGTGCAAGGATAGATGGTAAGAGTTATAGAAACTCTGGGTAAGGTACAAGTTACAATTCCCAAAAGATATGGGGGAATTGTGACGTAAAAATTGAGAGAAAAATAGATTAATAATTATATTAAATAAATTTAATATAATTAAAAACCAGAGGGGCCTGATAAATCAGGGGTGGTTTAGATCCCTCTAAGGTATCTTACAAATAAATGCAGAGGATTTAGGTACCTGGAACACTGGGGCCTGTTGGAACAGGGGTGGTTTAATCCCAGTAATGGAAATGGGGGAATATCTTCAAGAAAAGGGTTATTACTTACTAGTAACAAACCTTGAGGGATCTTGGGGATATTCTGGGTGGAACTGGACAGTTTGAAGCGCTTGGATGGATGGATGGTGGAGCTTGGTGGACACTGTGAAGTTGTTGGGGAAGACAGGGCTAAAGAATAACTACTAAGAAGCTTACCAGACTGTGTTATAAAGATGTATATATCTAATAATAAGTGGGTAAGGTTGTTAGTGGGTATTGGGAAGCATGAGGAGCCTTCTTTGGGCGGTTGAAGAGCTCCTTAAATAGTCTTGAGTTCCCCCTGGGGACCCTGTAGTTATTATTGGCCAACTTGTGGGATCTTAGGACCACATTTTGGCCATTTTTGCTTTCTTGGTGACGCTTCAGCAGCCCCTGCTTTGAATACACCTCACCAATTGATTTTATTAATGTATTTTATTATTATTTACATATTTATATTGTCTTACAGTCTGTAGTACATCAGTACTGGTTGTTATAGATTTAATACTAGTGGCTTATTTGTATTTTATAATAAGCCACAGTATTGTTTGTACTGTTTGTTCAGTCAGTATATTTTAATTATATGTATAAATAATAATACACTTTAGTATATTTAATTATTTAATCCCCAGTAACCGTTATTACATATGTAACATATGTAATGAGGTCACTGGGGCGTGTTTTTACTGTTTTGGGTGTACCTGAGTGACTGTGGAGTCCGCGTGCCAAGCTGGGAGTCTGTAAGGGGCTTAGTGCTTGCGCGGGGGCTTGTATCCCAACTTTGGCGCGGGCTTTCAGTCACGCGGGTTGAACTTCAAGCTCTGCGGACTGCGGTACGCGGGGTTTGAGTAAAACACGGTGTATTTACACTATCTCCCCCAATTTACACAACACCTCATTTCCGTGACTGGAAATGGGTTTTAAGCATATGTAAATATATATATAAGCATTTAATTACGGCAAGTACTTTTTATTTAAAAGGTACTTGCTAATTCTTCTTTGCTAATTTACATAGTGAAGGAGTGGGAATTAGGGGTACCTGTGAGTGAGGTACCCTAGGTTAAATTTAGTGTAGATTCAGAATATCAAATAATATTCTAAATATTATTTGATATTCTATATTTTTTATGATAATTTTGTGGTAAACTTGTGACAGGTTGCTCTGTCATAGTAGCAAGCTGACACACTTCAACTTATCAAGAGCCCATGAGTAGGCCTCATTCTTCTCGTTTCGCATCAAACAAAAACCAATCGAAAAACTGTGATTGGTTGCAGTTTGGCCAACCACATGCAGCAGGGGGTAGTTGTTCAGGTTCGTCTTGTAAGTGCAGTCAATGTTGACCACATGGTGGAACCTGCGAGCAAGAAGCAACAATCCTGGGTGCGCAAACCACAAGTAAAGGAGCTTGCCGTCTGTGTTGTAAACGTCCTCGTGTGTCCAATTGGATTCGTTGAGGCAACGTAGGAGGTACTCGATTGGGGTGTTGCCAGCCCTCTTCTCTGCCCTCAGTGCCTGCTTTGTGTTGTATATCGTCCTGTTGGTTACAAACCTTCCCTCACTGCTAGTAAGGAGTCTAGCAATTGCCTGGGGTTGCATTCCAAGAGACGATAAGCGAGCAACCTCAGTTTGGCCTTTGACAGAGAGCTTCTTGTGGATGACTACATGTTCCAGATCGATTGGACCATGATTGTGCTCAATCGTCTTTCGGCATCGGAGTTCCCATGGTGCATCCTTGAGTTTTACTGAAGTTGGTTTGTGGCCGGATATTTTGAAGCAGCACCCCAGTCGCTTATTCCTAGACTCTCGAAACCGGATAGCATCAACTGAGGTTTTGTCTTCCCCGGCAACTGTGCATGCAAAGTAGATGTTCTTGTCCCTCTTGGAAGCACAAACTTTCAGAGCGTAACCATGCTCGTGGGCCCATGTGGTGACAAAGTGTTTGAGATCAGTGACACATGTGAAAAGGAATTCGGGTGGTGCATCCATTGCATCTGGAAACACAAGCAGTTCAGCCAGTCTGCCTCAAGTGGGTGAATTAAGAAACTAGAAGAACTTACTGCCAACTGAATAATCATAAGATTGTACATCTTCAGATTTCATCAACACTTTATGCGGTTGATTGGCAGCAGGTAACATTGCGGGGGCCAGCGGTGAACGTCCTAAAGGATTGAGCAGGTATACTGGAAGATTGACTAGGTAAAAATTAGGTCTTGGTAAGATGAAAACAAGGTGGAGAAATATTTGAAGACTCACCTTCAGCCACAGTTTGAGGGACTTGAGGGCTGAAAGTTGCAGGGGGAAACGGTTGAGGGCTGGGTGGTGCAGGGTGATACCTGCCGGGAGATGTAGGCGTGACGCTTGGGTATTTTACTGGGAGATTGTGCAGGTAAACATTAGTTCTTGGTAAGATGAAAACAAAGTGGAGAAGTATTTGAAGACTCACCTTCAGCCACAGTTTGAGGGACTTGAGTGCTGAAATTTGCTTGGGGAAACAGTTGAGGGCTGGGTGGTGCAGGTTGATACCCGCCAGGAGATGTAGCCGTGATCCTTGGGTATTTGACTGGGGAATTGAGTAGGTAAACATTAGTTCTTGGTAATATGAAAACAAAGTGGAGAAGTATTTGAAAACTCACCTTCAGCCACAGTTTGAAGGACTTGAGGGCTGAACGTTGCTGGGGGAAACTGTTGAGGACTTGGTTGTGCAGGTGGCCAAATTTGAGGGCTAAATGGCGCAGAGGAGGTTATTTCCCCCAGAGATGGCTGCATATCTTGCATGACGGGTATGGAAGGGACTTGATTTGTCTGCGGCGGAGCGGGCACTGATGGTTGGCCAACGGGGAAATTGTGTGAGGTTGGCAGGCCTTGGAAGTGAGTGGGTCCAAGAGTGAATGGGTTGGCCGGGTGGGACAATGGTTGGGGTCCCGGCTGCCAGTAGTTTGAGATTTGTGGTGCTTGATGGGATTGCGGAAACGGATGGGATGGTGGGGCTTGAGTTATATGAGGTGGTGCATAGAGGGCTGGCTGAGCCAGATAGGATGGTTGGGCTGGATCAAGCTGATAGGTGGAGGCTGGAGGTCGATTGTGATAGTGGGTGAATTGAGGCAATTGTACCTCATATGGGCGGAACACAGGCTGCGCTACTGGGTGGGCTGGGGGGCCAGGGTTTGGCTGGATTGCCAGTCTGTAGTTGTTGTCATTGAAGCTGTAGGTGGCTGGGTGGGCTGAGGGGACAGTAAGGGGCTGGGGGGCTTGGCCATATTGGTTGCTTGGGTAGCCATAGTTAGTTGCTAGGTGGCCTGATTGATTGATTGGAGCTGCAGGTTGGCCAAGCACGTGTGGATTTCCATACGCAGAGGTTTGATTTTGAAACATGTTGCCAAGTGGGGCGTGCGGGTGATGGTTGGGGTCAACCTCATAGAATCCGTATGGGCATGGAGGCTGATTGCTTGCGGAGTTGTAATCACCGGTGTGTGACATCTTTTGCTGCTGATTTGGTGATTTGTGCGGAATCTGTTTGCATTTCAATGGGAGAGTTTGTCAGCACGTGTTACTATATTTACGGTGAAAAAAAAATGGAAATAGGAAGAGATGTGTTTGAGATGGGCCACTTTTGGGGGGGATGGTGTGCGTCTGGGGCTTATACGGGGCCCTTTGAGCTGCCTGGGGGGTTTGAATGGCCCCTTTGAATGTTTTATTGCCCCTTTGGAGCATCAAAGTGGGCCTGTGGGCCCACGGGAGGTGATGGGCAGAGGCGGGCCCCTTCTTACGGCCATTGGGCCCTGTCTTTGGGCCAGTTGGGTCTTGGAGCCCTGGGCCTGTGGGCTTTTCCACAAAATTAAACCCCAAAAAAACCCTTTTTTTTTGGTTTTTTTGGGGTTTTTTCCTCATTTCTTATTTCTCATTTTCTGATTTTTTTTCCTTTTTTTTTGATTTTTTTTCTGATTTTTTTTTTTTTTTGATTTTTTTTTTTTTTGGATTTTTTTTTTTGGATTTTCAGACTCACCGATTTTGTTGATCGAATCGGAGAGCGGTGGGCGGTGTTTGTTGTGGTTCTGGTTGAAAAAGCCAGGACCATAAACGAGCCCCAGTCCGGAAACAGACTCGGGCTTGCTCACGTAATCGAATGGCCCCTTCCATTCGATTACGTGAGCGGGGGATGTGTATTTCCCATACACATAATACATGTATGTATTATGTGTATGGGATATACACATCCCCCGCTCACGTAATCGAATGGAAGGGGCCATTCGATTACGTGAGCGTGTGGGAGCGCACGCCAAAAAATTGGCGTGCGGGTCCCACACGCCAATTTTCTTTGGCGTGCGGGGCCCACACGCCAAAAAAAAAAGGCGTGTGGGAACCGCACGCCATTTTTGGCGTGTGGGTCTCACACGCCCTTTTTTGTTGGCGTGTAGACCCTACACGCCAAAAAAAAAGGGCGTGTAGGCCCCGCACGCCAAAAAAAATTGGCGTGCGGGCTGGCGTTGGCGTGCGCGCTTGGCGTGCGTCTATCAACGCCCCTGTTTGTGGGTTTCAGTTGGTAACTGAAACTCAACATCAAGAATTTAACCTTACAGGTGAAATCCCCAGGAAATTCAATCACAGAGGAATTAAAAATCCCTCAAATCAATTATACATCTGATAAACAGATAAATTGTGCTGGATGAAACATTTTGATTGAGTATATGCTCAGTCGCTTTGATTTTCATATGAAAAATTTAGAGCTGTTCATTTGGATCATAAACCTCTTATTTGATCCATTTGAAACCATGATTGCTGTGGAATTCAAGCACACTAGCTCTTTGGGCCAAGAAATTTAGCTCATGTATTTCATTTCCTCTATCAAAAGTCATCTGCTCTACAGTACTCACTGGAGTTTACTGTTCAGAAGCAATTTCCAGTTTCAGCCTTCTCTATCAACAGATACACAAACTTCAAAGATTGGATAATAAAACCACCCCATAAGCGCCTTGCTTAAATACTCCCATCATCCTCCGGACAAACCACCAATTGTCAAACTTGAATTACATTTTATTTAGGATACTAAATTGGATAACATATCCCATATATACCAAGCAAGACATTGGTTTCAATTTCTTAAGGAAGCTGTTTTATCATTTGAAGTCCTGGTTGTAATTACGATACAGCTGAGCTTGGAGACCATGATTTGACATAGAGGATATTGTTTGTCCATTGTAACTATTTCCACCAAATTGATGAATCATGGAATTTAATCTCTCAATTTTGCATGGAACAGAGAAACCGCTATTAAGCAGTCCCTGATTCCTTAGTAATTTGGAATACCCATAGAATGCATTTGGATAGAGGTACTTCAGTGATATTTTGGAAAATTTGTGTCATTTTACTGAAATTTCCAGCTTCAAATTCCATCAGAATCCATGATTAGAAAACCAAACACAGTTTCAGGTCAAAATTGACCAATTTTAACCATTGAAGAACTAAATATGCAGGTCCTGTGGATGGGGCGTTGATAAACGCACGCCAAGCGCGCACGCCAACGCCAACCCGCACGCCAATTTTTTTTGGCGTGCGGGGCCTACACGCCAAAAAAAAGTGGCGTGTAGGGTCTACACGCCAATTTTATTTGGCGTGTGAGACCCACACGCCAAAAATGGCGTGTGGTTCCCACACGCCAATTTTTTTTGGCGTGTGGGCCCCGCACGCCAATTTTTTTGGCGTGTGGGCCCCGCACGCCAATTGTTTGGCGCGCGCTCCCACACGCCAATTGTTTGGCGTGTGGGAGGATCCCGCTCACGTAATTGAATGGGAGGTCCCATTCGATTACGTGAGCGGGCCGGCTGACGAGGTTATACAACCTCGTCAGCCGGGAGGACTTCCTCCCGGCCGACGAGGTTGTATAACCTCGTCGGCCAGGAGGATTGGCGTGTGGGCCCCGCACGCCAATTGTTTGGCGCGCGCTCCCACACGCCAATTGTTTGGCGTGTGGGAGGATCCCGCTCACGTAATTGAATGGGAGGTCCCATTCGATTACGTGAGCGGGCCGGCTGACGAGGTTATACAACCTCGTCAGCCGGGAGGACTTCCTCCCGGCCGACGAGGTTGTATAACCTCGTCGGCCAGGAGGAAGTCCTCCCGGCCGACGAGGCTATCCAACCTCGTCGGCCAGGAGGACTTCCTCCTGGCTGAAGAGGTTGTATAACCTTGTCAGCCGGGAGGAAGTCCTCCCGGCTGACGAGGTTATACAACCTTGTCAGCCAGGAGGAAGTCCTCCCGGCTGACAAGGTTATACAACCTCGTCAGCCAGGAGGAAGTCCTCCTGGCTGACGAGGTTGTATAACCTCGTCAGCCGGGAGGACTTCCTCCCGGCCGACGAGGTTGTATAACCTCGTCGGCCAGGAGGAAGTCCTCCCGGCCGACAAGGCTATACAACCTCGTCGGCCAGGAGGACTTCCTCCTGGCTGACGAGGTTGTATAACCTCGTCAGCCAGGAGGAAGTCCTCCCGGCTGACGAGGTTATACAACCTCGTCGGCCAGGAGGAAGTCCTCCTGGCCGACGAGGTTGTATAGCCTTGTCGGCCGGGAGGACTTCCTCCTGGCCGACGAGGTTATACAACCTCGTCGGCCGGGAGGAAGTCCTCCCGGCTGACGAGGTTATACAACCTCGTCAGCCAGGAGGACTTCCTCCTGGCTGACGAGGTTGTATAACCTTGTCAGCCGGGAGGACTTCCTCCTGGCTGACGAGGTTGTATAACCTCGTCAGCCGGCCCGCTCACGTAATCGAATGGGCCCTCCCATTCGATTACGTGAGCGAGGGGGGACCCGCACGCCAACAAAATTGGCGTGCGGGGCCCACAGGCCAAAAAAAATTGGCGTGTGGGTCTCACACGCCAATTTATTTTGGCGTGTAGACCCTACACGCCAATTTTTTTTGGCGTGTAGGCCCCGCACGCCAAAAAAAAGTGGCGTGCGGGTTGGCGTTGGCGTGCGTTTATCAACGCCCCTGTGGATGATTAGTTGAAGTCCACTCAAATTTAAGCTCTTTTTTCATGGATTTTTCAGGATAAATATAGAATTACGCCTATTAGCTATGATCAATTCACAATAAACATATATTTAATTTATTATCCAGGATTTGGAGTTTGTTGGATTAACTGTTACTAAAATCAAGCTGCATCAGTTTTGACCTGACAGTTGTGAATTGCTTCATTTTATCTTCATTCTCCCCCTCACCATCTTTCACTACAAAGATTGTTCATTTTTCCTCAGGGTATATGGATCAAAAAATCAGGTATATTGATCAACTTTTCAATTTTTCCCCTTTTTTTTTTTTTTTTTTTTTCCTCATGCGGCAGCGCTACCATTCTTATCAGGAACTCCATGTGTAATCAATTGTTTCAATTGTTATCAACTCATTTCCCATTTCTCTGATTCACAGTTTTTGTTGAATTATATTTCTCAGAGTCAAGTGTTGGTTAGATTTGATAAATTTCGACAGGTTAAATTAGATACAATTAAAATCAAGTATGTACAGGAGTTTTTACAAAGAAATTATTTATTTACAAGGAAAAATGTGATTATAAATGAGAACTAATTTCCGGGGACCATCTCCGAGTTTTTACAAATAAATTATTTATGTACAAGGAAAAATGTGATTATAAATGAGAACTAATTTCCGGGGACCATCTCCTCAAGTTCCTTAACCAGGGCTCTAATATCAGGTTTTGTGCGCAACTTCAAAGCAGATATTTGATGCTCGGTGAGGGAGTCAAGCCATTCACAATCAAAGCATGCCTTTGGAAAATTGGATGGTGGTTTGAGCTTGCTTTCAATTGGCAAAGAAACATTCCGACGCTCCCGGGCCGCAGCACCAGAAGAGCCTTTTGGGGTTGCTGCTATCATAGCAGCCTTCAAATCATCAATTTTACGCATCATGTGAGAAATTTTGTGATGTTGCCATGGGATTGATCAAATGGTGCATTTTTTGGGATTTCTTTTTGAATAAGCGATTTGGATCATTTGAGATACTTCATTATTGGTATCATTGTCACTGCATGCGCCTTCAACAATCGGAACAAGGCCCAAAAGCTTTTGATACTTGCTTAAGGTCGCAATTCGGGCGTGTTGTAGCTGCAAGAAAAGTTTGGTTTTGTTAGTCCGGGAATATATTTAAGCGGTCAATTCAATTGTTGCTTACATTAACCAATCTAGAAGTGCGCCAAGCAGTCTTGTCTTGTGCTTCTCGTTGAATTTTGGACCACTTATTCTCTTGTTGATACCTGATGAAATTTGTTTAGTAAGGAGACGTGAATCAATATGATAGGTAAACAAAGCATCAGGAAAAAACTGACTGTCTTCTGAGTCGCTGGGTAACATGGAGATGAATGGCATTTTGGATGCTTTCCTCTTTCAGACCTTTGGGAACAATTCCAGTGTACTCTTTGCATTTGACCAGCTCAAGAAATGTCTTCACGGCCAGATCAAGCAGATGCTCATTATCAGGACTGTTGATTGGTTGGTTGAAATTTGGGCGGAAGGAATGAACTCCGGCGGCAGTCATCATCCTGCGCATGATGGCCAATGTTTCGGGGGTAGCGGATGGATGACCAGGACCATGAGGATACGGGTAGTCTGGATCACTCAAGAGATCCTCCACCTGATCATCAATATCCATGCGCAATTCCTCTTCATCATGATGAGGTAGAGTTTTGCTTTTTGACCCTATCAGGGTGGCGACATCTTGTTGTATCAAGCGCTGAAGATCAAAGTTGAGTTAGCAAGACGTAACATGTGGGGGACAAATGGAGACATACAGTGAATTCCCCTCCTTGTGGTTTTTCATGATCACCAGTCAAATTTCATGAAGTTTATCGGGGATTTACTTACCATTTGAAAAATTATTAATTAAATATATGGAAATACTTCAACTTTGGAGCTGTGAGCCTGTGTCTCTTGAGTGACAACAGAACACAAGGGATTGGGGAAAGTTAAGCAATAAATTGCTTAGTGGGAAAATAAACACACTTTATGAAATGTTAATGAAAAGATCTTAAATGATCTGGGGAGCAGCCAACTGAGGGTCTGCCTCTTCTTCCTCAAATGAAACTGGGAGAAGGAGCCTGGTCAAAGGAAACTGAACACCAGCCAATCTTTTTCTGGTCAAAAGAAACTGACACAAGGATCCTTAGATGGAAACCTGGTTGATTTTCCCTGATAAAATCAACAAAAATGCAGGGGGACAAGATCTAGGAGTGATCAATTAATCTGGTCTTATGAGAAGCTTTAAAACGCAGGACTTTATCCTATAGAGTTATACCAATATTGGTGTGCCAGTGATTTAGTAGGAAGAGGGAAAGGGGGGAGGATAAGACAGAACAGACAGACTAGAGAAGAAGGACTTGGGAGGAGTTGATGATGTTGCAGAAGAAGGGACTCACTGGTTGATTAAATGACAGCTGGACTGGGAAGTAATCAGAGAAGTGAGGAGCCTTACTTAGTATTCCAAAATCTTGTTGAGGAAGCTGCTGGGTTCAACTGGTTGAAGTCCTTTTACTGAAGTCTGTGGTTGTTGTGTAGTATTCTGGAGTCTGTGTATCTTCTGGGGTGTAGAGGATACTCAGACTCGAAAATTTTCATAGTTTGCTGACATAATCAGTGCTTGCTTGTGGTCAGCTTGCATCTGAAACACTGCACAGCAGTTTTTATCATAAAATCACTAATAATTCACTAACTATGTGAAGGAGTAAGATATGGAGAAGATGCTCAGCTGTGACTAGGGTTTAAATATGATGAGGAAACAGAATATGAATTCAAAACAGCATTAAAACCTGATTCTGAAAAGATATGAGACAGTTGTTACTTAAAGAGGAAGATAAGACAGACTTTAGGTCAGCTGTGCTGGCTCTAAGGCTGACAGGAGCAGTCATGTGAAAACAAGATACCTCATTGATACATTCTGTTGAAGTGGGGGATACAGTCAAGATACAGTGTTGATATGTTGAGGATGGGTAAGAGATAAGCGAAGGCACCTCCATAGAGGTGCCAACTTTTTTTTCCTGGTGACAGACTTCCTCAAGTATTTTATCTTCGAACTTATCTTCGAACTTATCTTCAAACTTATCTTTGACAACCCTAGCCTCATTTCTCCTTTGCGCTTCGACCAGCTAAATCCCCTTAGTACGTTGGGTTGGTTGCATGACAGTGATACATCATGGTAGGAGACTAACAGGCAACTCAACGCCCCCCCCCCTTGCTACATGATGTGGAGAGTGGGGATTGAACCCAAGAGGTATGGGGATTAGACCCATTAAGTGTGGGGATGTGACCCAAGGAATTATGGGGATTTGGACCCATGTAGGTGTGGCCGCTGTGGGAATTGAACCCGGGACCTTGATGTAGGCTTAGAGGGGTTTTTGGTCTTACATGAAGCATTCACATCTTCATTCAGTCTCTTATTTAAGCGAGTAGTGCTTAGGTAGAATCTGGGCTCATAACCTGTAGAGACTGTAAAATGGAGATGTGTCTGGTGAGATTCAAACTCACGACCCCAGCTAAGCTAAGACACATGCTAGAGTGCTGCCTTTACCAACTAGGCTAAAGACGCTTGTGACTGCCAGGGTGTTAGTTGGTAGTGCTCATGGTTCAGCTGGTGATACATCATGGTAGCAGACTAACAGGCAACTCAACACCTTGCTAATGATGAAAGAACTGGATATGTTGATGAATGAACCTGAAAATTGAGAGAATTTGACCTTCTTAATTTAAGCTTGAGAGAAGGGGGACAATCTTGTTGGAGGGAATGATTGGACCAAGGAGCAGGGAACAGAGTGAAAAATGGGTTTATGCTCAAGCTTGATGCTGTATTTCTTCTGTCACACAAGCCAGATTAAGTATCTAGTACAAGAGTGATCAACAAGTTTTTGAGGGAACAACTGAGTATAGTAATATGCTAATATCTAACATATTGAAATGGAGAAAAAAAAGCAAACATTGTAACTGAACAATGGAAAAAAAAAATGTTATTTAACAATGGAATTCAATGAACATTACAACATAGTAATGAAAAGGCATCAAAAATTTATTGATGGAATACTAGTTATAAGCATCACACTACGTGATGGAAAAACTTAGGAGAGAAATGTGAGCGGAGATGAGTCCAGAAGTCTGAAAAAAATTAGTATTGTTAAAATAAATATGAGCTAACAAAAACAAGTGGAACAAGTTGAAAACAAATGGAAGCTATACCTTCCACCACCTCAAAATACTATTGGGATCCTTTCCATCTGGACCGTTTAAGCAATCCATGTTCTTGACATATAATTCCAGCTCTTTGCTTTTTTCCAATGGTTCAGGAGTTTTGAACAAATCAAATATGTTATCCTTTTCAACAATTGGAGTATCCTTGTCCAAGATTTTAATGTTTGATTTTTTCCTATTGTTCAACAAATCCCTTTGTTTAGAAAAAAGGTGCTCCAAAGTTTCTTTGGCTTCCTCCAATTTTTCAGGCCAGCAATGAGAGAATATTTAATTGGTTTGAAAAGCTGGGTGAAGAATGGTTGCCTTTACAAGTGTTTCACATTGAAGTGCCTCTTCTCGGTAGACCTCAAGCTTTTGTATCATTTTCACATAAATTGGATTTAATGGATGCCCTTGATTGCATCCTGCCTCTCTCTTCTTTAAAACAGAGATTGTTTGATAGTATTTTGGCAATACAAAAGCACCTGTATGACCATTCCCCTCCATCTCCTTGGTCAAACGGTTAGAAGGCTATCAGAGAAAAATAAGCATTATGTATGAAATCAATAACAAAATTCTGTGGAATGAATATATCTTACTTCTAACTCTTGATTCAATTCATTAATTATTCTCTATTCCTTGCTGTAAAACTGAATTTCTTTGAAGTAGCCAAAATTCTTGCAATTCTCTTGGCGACTGGACCAAACAATGTGATCTTGGAATTTACTATACTGATCACGGAGCATTGCATCAATAACCTCAGGGTAAAAATGTGTCTATTAGTAGTGTACCATCAAATTATTTGGAGGTGAAGCTTAATGAAATACCTCTCTTGCCCTGTAGGTATTCTCTTGGCTTTGATATTTGATTTTCCAGCGGATTCCATAACCAGCAATCAGACCATTCACTTTTTTTCCCCTTTTTTGCTTCTGGTAATCCTTTGCATGGAGGTCAAATTCAGCTCTCCATGCACTTGATGAGGTAAGCTTTTGCACTACAAAGTCCAGATTTATATCAAAAAAAGATGAAGGAAAGATTTAGTAATTGATTGCTAGTAGAATAAATAAATAAAAGATAATCAACTGACAGCTTTGGTTAAATCATTCAACTCATTAGAACAATTTCTGTTTGCACATGATTTCTTGTTATTTTTATTCTTTGAGGTGATTTGATCATAGCTTTTGTATTCAGATCTGGTCCCCTCATTTTTGTAGTCATTTTCAGCTTCCAAGTCTGCCTCATCCTCATCAAAACTATTGCTATCAACATCCGTCTCATCTTCCACCGCTGCCAGAATAATTGCCTAGGTTGAGTTCATCAAAGTTAAACTAGGATGCAACCAACCAATTTAAAGTAGGTTGGTCTCAACCAATGACATGTAAAGCCAAGGGGGGTCCCTTGGGTTTATATTTCATCAGTTGATATCAACCAAGTTTAAAATGGTTGAGTGCCTTCCAGTTTAACTGGGACAACTTCATCCTAGGTAAATATTCTGGCAGTGCACCCTGCATTCAACCAAGAATTCTACGGATTGCTCTTCTTTGTCTTCTTCAATAATTGGGTCCATTGTTTAGGAAAATGGGAAAATTCCAAGGAATGACTTTTGAGCTTTTGTGGAGGAGGAGCTTCAAGGCCCAATTAATTCAATCCAGAATTGACACCAAGTGCCATTTTATGACAAAATTACTTAATATGCATTGTCTTGAAGTTCCAATCAAAATCTGTGGTTTGGGGAAGGGCAAGAAGTTTGGAGTGCATTGTTTCCGCCATTGTGTTGTTATATGATCCCAAATCAGTTGTCTGGAAATTCATGTGTTTATGGCACAAAAAATAATTAAGCTTCTGGAAGATTACCTGTGATGAATCCAAGGGTCCTTATTTTATTATTTAAATCATGTTTCTTCAATAGGTTGACAACAGGTTCAGCCAGAAATATTCCCTTGTGGTGACAGGCAACTAGCTTGAGAGTCAGATGCAGGGGCATTGATAAATGCACTCCCCCCCGGGCACGCCCACGCCCACGCACGCCCTTAAAAAAAAGGCGTGCAGCCCGCACGCCTTTTTTTTTATCGGCGTGCGGGCTGCACGCCCATCCTTGGGCGTGGGCACGCCTGTAGATGGGCGTGCAGCTTGCACGCCCATCTACAGGCGTGCAACACCCCCAAGGATGGGCGTGCAGCCGCACGCCTGCCGGGGAGGACTGCAAGCCCCTCGACCGGGAGGGATCCCCCCCGGTTGAGGAGGTTGTACACCCTCCTCGACCGGGAGGGATTCCCTCCTGGTCGAGGAGGGTGTACAACCTCCTCAACCGGGGGGGATCCCTCCTCGACCGGAGGCATTCCCTCCAGTCAAGGAGGTTGTACAACCTCCTCGACCGGGGGGGATCCCTCTGGTCGAGGAGGCTGTACTCCTTGACCGGAGCTGATGTCATGCGTACATTCATGTGTACGCATGACATCAGCATGTATATAGGCAGGGGCGTGCCCCTACCTATATACATGGAATTGGCGTGCAAGCCGCACACCGATTCTATGTATATAGGCAGGGGCACGCCCCTGCCTATACACGTAGGAAGGGCGTGCGGTTTGCACGCCCTTTTCTGAACGGGGCGTGCAAAACACACGCCCTGTTCTGAACAGGGCGTGCAACCGCACACCTGAAGTGTTGCACGCCGATGGGCGTGCAGCCCGCACGCCAATGAAAAAAAGGCGTGCGGGCAGCACACCTTTTTTTTTATTGGCGTGCGTTGGGCGTGGGCGTGCCCGGGGGGGCGTGCATTTATCAATGCCCCAGATGCAGCACTCAATAATTCCAATCCTTATCAATAAAAGAGGCAGAAGCTCCAATAAATCCAAATCAATTTCCTTTTGTGGTCCAAACATTATGAATCAAGCTAAAATTGCTCTCAGAATCCTGTTGAAATGTAGTTCAAAAAAAGATAAGTATTTTTTTACATTTAATTGAATGCAATGATATCACTCACCTTCAATTGGAGGATCAGAGCCTCTTGTAAATCAAAGTATACAACTTGTCCAGAAGTTTCAGCCCACTTTTTTTAAACAAACTTGCTCCAGCTTGACAATAGGAGAATACATCTCAGAGATATAAGGGGTCTTAAACACAATTCATTGTTGTAACAGCCATAGAGTTATTATCTGATTGAGAACCTGCTTGTCACATTTTTCAACTGGGGCAAAATGTTTGGTGAGCAATCCAGATTGGGTAGTCTGTTTGATTCTGTCCTCTTCAAGTGCTGTTGGTGGAAGCTTGGCGCCAGAAGTGATTGCTTGATGATGTTTGGGGAATCCATGAGAAATCCTTCCTTTTTTACGGGAACCATCACAATGAGTACAAAGATTTGAAAGCTGCTTGCAGACACCCTGAAATCTTTCTTACATTACAAGCAGGTATAGGTCAATTGCAGTTTAATTTCCAGCTTTTTTTAAAAGTTATGTATATAAATCAGTATAAATCCATTTCAAAAACATAGCTGTCATGGAAC
The DNA here is from genome assembly GCA_007896445.1 of Puccinia hordei. NCBI lineage: Eukaryota > Fungi > Basidiomycota > Pucciniomycetes > Pucciniales > Pucciniaceae > Puccinia > Puccinia hordei. The sequence goes on from RDRW01000370.1 coordinate 58,480, forward strand.
ACTGACAGCTTGCTACTATGACAGAGCAACCTGTCACAAGCTTTTACACTAATTGTTACAAAATTTACTCCTTCATTATGTAAATTGGCAATTAATAATTAGCAAGTACCTTTAGAAATAAAAGGCACTTGCATTATTGTATGCTTATATATATATATACACATATGCTCAAAACCCCATTCCAGTCATGGAAATGAGGTGTTGTGTAAATTGGGGGAGATAGTGTAAATGCACCGTGTTTTACTCAAAACCCGCGTACCACAGTCCGCATACCTTGAATTTAACCCACGTGACTGAGAGCCGCCCCAAAGTTGGAGTATAAGCCCCCACGCAATCATCAGACCCCTTACCGGCTCTCAGCGTGGCACGCAGACACAAAAGTCCACAATAGGTACACTCAAGGCAACAAAACATGCCCCAGTAACTTCATCACATATGTTACATATGTAATAAAGATTACTGGGGACTAGAATAAATAATTATTTTATTTTCTTATTATTATAAACACAAAAATAATTGCAGTATTGACTGAACAACAGGATAAAACAAGTATTGTGGCTTATTATAAAATCCAAATAATCCACTGGTACTAATCAATATCAACCAGTACTAATGTACTATAAACTGTAATTAACACAATAAATAATAAACTGATAAAATAAAACAATATGTATTAATTTGGTGACGTGTACTCTTGTGAAACCCCGCTACGCAGCTTTCACAAAAGGATTACATAATCAGATTTCAATACTATATATACAATCCTGACCCCGCTCCCCTCCTAGCTCAGCAGAGTGTTATATTTCACTGAGGTATTAATTATTTTATCTTTCATTTCTCTGCCTCTCACATGTCTATCTCATGTTACTTACATATCACAAGTTGTATGTAGTGTACCTGAGACAGCAGCAGTGGAAGGATCTCTTCTTCATCCTTCCACAACCATCAGTCACTCACCCCGCCTTGTGTCTGCTGTCTCAGGTAAGTTTCTTTTTCTTTTTCTTTCTCTTTCTCTTCTTTCTCTTTCTCTCTTTCATTTATATGTGCAATGAATAATCCTTCCACAACCAACAATCACTCACCCCGCCTCGTGTCTGCTGTCTCAGTCACTCACCCCACCTCGTGTCTGCTGTCTCAGCCTCTGTCCAGCTTAACAGGTTATGAGCCCGCGTTAGGCCTCGGCATGTTAAAAACAGGCTGCTTTGCAGTGACGATTTGTGTGCAACTCAAGGATCAAACGTTGGCAAGTATCTCTTGCAAAAATGTCAAGGGATAAAGGACCATCATCATTGGTCAAAATCGATGCCCCGCTTACCGGTGGATCCAATTATCCTTCCTCGATCTCGCTTAAGTCGGCTTCTGCTAGACTCCCCATTCTTCTTCCCCCTGGCCCAGAATCGAACTTCTTGGACTGGGAGCTGGTTATTTCCTCGTATTTCGACTCAATGAACATCGATTACGTCGTTGAGAAGCCAATGCCAACCAATCCCTCACCCGAATGGGCGGCAGATAACAAGGCAGTCTGTGCGATTCTCACCCAAACGATCAACTCAGCGGACCTGATCTTCATTCGACCTCACAAGCAAAACGCCTACAGCATGTGGCAAGCACTCGTTCAATCACACCAGGATTCCTCAACAGGCACTGACTTGGTGACTCAATACCCCACCCGGGATATTTGGCAAAAAAATTGTGACATGTGGGATATTAGGTAGTTTTTTTTTTTTTTCTTGCCAGACTTCACTGCTATCTATAAAAGATTGATGGACCACCAAAAAAACCTCACTCATAGGCCAATCACATTTTTTTTTCAAGTTGTACATATTTGTAATTCTAATATGTATATTTGAACTGAAAAAAGTTCTACAAATACAGAAAAATGCGCACGCCAAATAAAATTGGCTTGTAGGGCCCGCAGGCCATTTTTGGCATGCAGGTCTCAGATGCCCTTTTTTTTTGGCGTGTAGACCCTACACGCCAAAAAAAATTGGCGTGTAGGCCCCGCACGCCAAAAAAAATTGGCGTGCGGGTTGGCGTTGGCGTACGCTGTTGGCGTGCGTCTATTAACGCCCCAGATTCATCCGTATTTAGTAAAGTTCCATCAGGAGAGTACGTATTTGTGAATTTTAATTTTTTAATTTTGGTCCAGGTACAGTTATAATATTGCTCTTCTCCCTCAATAACTTCTGTTTTGATTACCAGTTGTGAGGTAATAATATTATCAGGGTGGTCCACTTGATAATATCTTTGCTGAAATAGGTTTGAGTTCTTTTTAAAGTCACAGATAATCTCTGGCATCTATCAAAGGGTCATTTTCACAAATACATAAAGGTAAATAGGTGTTAGTAATGATTTTTTAACGGTTTATGGGTGAAAAATCACGGATAAATATAGGCCAGACCCTTGTGGAACTAACCATGGTTAATGGTTGTAACTGAATCAGGTTGATGATTTAAAGTGGTTTTGGTATGTTAAATGTCCTGTAAAAAAGGATATTCCTCAATCAGTAAGTCTTGTCTGAGAGGCTTGCTTTAATTGCTCTAATTAGGCGCATCCAAATCAATACAAAGTATTAATAGGCATCCAAGGAGAGACTCAACTTGGGTTTGTGGTTTCTACCTTATTGAAGGTAGGTTGTGGCCAATTGTTGAGGTAATAACAGTATTAAACTATAGATTATCCAGAATTTGGGTATTGGTGGAGAATGGGGAACTAAGCAAGGTAAATAACTCTGTGGTATGTACTGTGCTAAGGTATTCTGAATATTCCCTGGGGGATAAACAGATGTTTACAAGCTGTTTATATATTGCAATATCTCCTCTTGGGGAGATTGTGAGCTCTTCCATGACCTGGGAGGTACTGTGGAACTTCAGGGGGAAGACAGTTCCTTTTGGGAGGATCTGTTAATGTTTATGATATGATTTCTACTAAGGCTGTGCTATGTGACACATCTTTGATCAGTAGTCCTTAGTGCGATCGGATCACATGATCATGAAGTTTGTATTCAATGATCTGTTATTAATATCATTACAGATATTAACTTATAATGATGTCATTTATTATTGACACACCTTATAAGTATTGATTATTATAATACTAATAAGTTCTTTTATTGCTAAGATATTCAAGTACATATCTTATCCGTGATATATTCCAAGGATAGGGAATGTGGGCGTAATCAGAGGGGAAAGAGTGACATCTGTTACTCTGGATATTTCACGTGAAAGGTGGGCAAAGGGCCTACTAGTTACGTGTCTTGTATAACAAGAGTTCATAGAGTAGCCAGAATTATTCATGTGTTATTAATGAATGTATTATTAAAGTATTTATATTAAATATTGTAATGAAAGTAATTTAATACTAATAATAATAATGTAATAATAATGAATGCATAATAATAATAATAACTAATGAATAGTAATTATCATTAGAGATAATAATAATTAATATTACTTGAAGTTATTTAAAGGAATAATATTAAATAATAGTAATAAGAATAAATAAGAATTGTCAGCTTGCTACTATGACAGAGCAACCTGTCACAAGTTCCCCACAAATTTATTATAAAAAATATAGAATATCAAATAATATTTAGAATTTTATTTGATATTCTGAATCTACACTAAATTTAACCTAGGGTACCTCACTCACAGGTACCCCTAATTCCCACTCCTTCACTATGTAAATTAGCAAAGAAGAATTAGCAAGTACCTTTTAAATAAAAAGTACTTGCCGTAATTAAATGCTTATATATATATATACATATGCTTAAACCCCATTTCCAGTCACGTAAATGAGGTGTTGTGTAAATTAGGAGAGATAGTGTAAATACACCGTGTTTTACTCAAACCCCACGTACCGCAGTCCGCAGAACTTGAAGTTCAACCCGCGTGTCTGAAAGCCCGCGCCAAAGTTAGGATACAAGCCCCCGCGCAAGCATTAAGCCCCTTACAGACTCTCAGCTTGGCACGCGGACTCCACAGTCACTCAGGTACACCCAAATCAGTAAAAACACGCCCCAGTGACCTCATTACATATGTTACATATGTAATAAAGGTTACTGGGGATTAAATAATTAATTATACTAGATTGTATTATTATTTATACATATAATTAAAATATACTGACTGAACAAACAGTACAAACAATACTGTGGCTTATTATATAAAATACAAATAAGCCACTAGTATTAAATCTATAACAACCAGTACTGATGTACTACAGACTGTAAGACAATATAAATATAAAAATACATTAATAAAAACAATTGGTGACGTGTATTCAAAGCAAGGGCTGCTGAAGCGTCACCAAGAAAGCAAAAATGGCCAAAATGTGGTCCAAAGATCCCACAAGTTGGCCAATAACACCTACAGGGTCCCCAGAGGGAACTCAAGACTATTTAAGGAGCTCTTCAACCGCCCAAAGAAGGCTCCTCATGCTTCCCAATACCCACTAACAACCTTACCCACTTCTTATTAGATATATACATCTTTATAACACAGTCTGGTAAGCTTCTTAGTAGTTATTCTTTAGCCCTGTCTTCCCCAACAACTTCACAGTGCCCATCCAGCTCTACCATCCATCCATCCAAGCGCTTCAAACTGTCCAGTTGCACCCAGAATATCCCCAAGATCCCTCAAGGTTTATTACTAGTAAGTAATAACCCTTTTTCTTGAAGATATTCCCCCATTTCCATTCCTGGGATTAAACCACCCCTGTTCCAACAGGCCCCAGTGTTCCAGGTACCTAAATCCTCTGCATTTATTTGTAAGATACCTTAGAGGGATCTAAACCACCCCTGATTTATCAGGCCCCTCTGGTTTTAATTATATTAAATTTATTTAATATAATTATTACCAATTTTTTCTCCAAAATTTTTACGGCACAATTCCCCCATATCTTTTGGGAATTGCACCTTTTGTACCTTACCCAGAGTCTTTGTACTCTTTCCATCTATCCTTGCACCACCTGTAGCTAGAAGGACTTGTCCTTGGCATCAGGGAGGCTGACAAGAATAGTAATTATTATTAAGGATAATAATAATTAGAGATACTTGCAGTTACTTGGTACATGTCAGGTACTGTGACATGTACACTCAGTGGCTGACAAGATTAGCAAGAAATGAAACCACAAAGTCATCAATTATTTTTTTTGACCAAGAATACTAAAGAATTTTCTTACTTGGATTCAGAAGCTGTAAATCACCAGCAAACGGGAAAACCTTTCCCAAAAATTGGATTCTGGATCATGATTGTGTAAAGGCTCACCTGGTGGCCTCCCAATAAAAAATAGTTCTGAACCAAATTGTGGGTACAATCAAGCATGATCATTCTTTTCCCATGTTCTCTCATCATCTCCATTTTCCAGGGTGATTGCATAGCAAACAACAAGCCTTCAGAGTCATGCATAGAACAAGTAAGTGTATTCCAGCCCCGTTGATGCAATGATTTGTGCCACTTATCCAGGGGCTTGTAAACATCTGGGTGAAGCTTTCCTCAAGGCTTCAAAAGTGTACAAATAAGGTAGTTTGCCTTGTTTTATCCAATTTTGTCGGCCTCTGGAACATAATTTTCTGAAGAGTCAAGCTACAGTTTTCATTTGTCAGTTTGTGTTACACTCTACATAATTCAGGTGAGATCTGGGCTTACAGATGTGAGATCTGGTGTGTGGAGCAATGATTCAATGGCATTCCATTAAAGCCCAGGCATGACACGTTCAGTGAGCCATTCATTCACCACATGAGGAATGCGTGAACACTTCATATCAGCTTCTGAATATGGATCATGATTATGATGCCAATTCTAGGATACCCAAAGTGAGTTGGAAGCAAGATGATGAGAGATACTGAAGCGAGCCAAGCAGCCACATTTCCGTGATGGCTGTTTGTTCTGTGAGCTGACAGGTGCTTGATGGTGGCCTTGGCGAGGACAGATGTAATCAAATTTTAAAGAGTATTTGGTTGGTCGGCCAGCCAGACTTGTTCTGGAATCCAGGAGTTGGAGATCTTTGTAGCAGGCATTTTGGCGGGTCCACATCACAGTAGCCTGCATGGCACACACAAAGGTTTCTGATTCTGAAATTGATTGAACAGGTATGGTGAAAAGGTAGGGATTGGTGGGAAAAGATGGGACAGGACCCCCCAATTTTTGGACCATTTGCAAGGCATTGGGCTGCGCTTTGATGCCAGGTGGTACAGTAACCTCAAACGTGGATGGTAGTGGGAAAATCTTCATGTAGTCTTCAATAAGTGGGTAGGAGGAGCTGCATAAGCGGTGAGTGGTAATTTCAATTATTGTCAAAGAATTTTGAATGAGTGCAAGAAAGAAAGCTAGAGAAAGTGAGGCAATGTGGTGAAATGTAATAATGAAGATGGTTGCACCGGGCCTTGATAAACGCACGCCAACGCCAACCCTCACGCCAATGTGTTTTGGCGTGCGGGGCCTACATGCCATTTGCTTTTGGCGTGTAGGGTCTACACGCCAAAAAAAAGGGCGAGACCCACACACCAAAAATGGCGTGTGGTTCCCACACGCCATTTTTTTTTGGTGTGTGGGCCCCGCACGCCAAATAAAATTGGCGTGTGGGCCCCGCACGCCAATTGTTTGGCGTGCGGGTCCCCCCGCGCTCACCTAATCAAATGGGAGGGCCCATTCGATTACGTGAGCAAGCCCCCTCCCGGGTGACGGGGTTATACAACCTTGTCAGCCGGGAGGACTTCCTCCCGGAACGAGGCTGTATAGCCTTGTCAGCCGGGAGGACTTCCTCCCGGCTGACGAGGTTATACAACCTCGTCAGCCAGGAGGAAGTCCTCCTGGCCAACGAGGTTTTATAACCTTGTTGGCCAGGAGGAAGTCCTCCCGGCCGGCGAGGCTATACAACCTTGTCGGCCAGGAGGAAGTCCTCCTGGCTGACGAGGTTGTATAACCTTGTCAGCCGGGAGGACTTCCTCCTGGCTGAAAAGGTTGTATAACCTTGTCAGCCAGGAGGAAGTCCTCCCGGCTGACGAGGTTATACAACCTCGTCAGCCAGGAGGACTTCCTCCCGGCTGACGAGGTTATACAACCTCGTCAGCCAGGAGGACTTCCTCCCGGCTGACGAGGTTGTATAGCCTTGCCGGCCGGGAGGACAGGAGGAAGTCCCCCTGGCCGACGAGGTTGTATAACCTCGTCGGCTGGGAGGACTTCCTCCTGGCCGACGAGGTTGTATAACCTTGTCGGCCGGGAGGACTCCCTCCTGGCTGACGAGGTTATACAACCTCGTCGGCCAGGAGGAAGTCCTCCCGGCTGGCAAGGCTATACAACCTCGTCGGCCAGGAGGAAGTCCTCCTGGCTGACGAGGTTGTATAACCTCGTCAGCCGGGAGGACTTCCTCCCGGCTGACGAGGTTATACAACCTTGTCAGCCAGGAGGAAGTCCTCCTGGCCGACGAGGTTGTATAGCCTCGTCGGCCGGGAGGACTTCCTCCCGGCTGACGAGGTTGTATAGCCTCGCCGGCCGGGAGGACTTCCTCTTGGCCGACGGTATAGCCTCGTCGGCCAGGAGGAAGTCCTCCCGGCCGACAAGGCTATACAACCTCGTCGGCCAGGAGCACTTCCTCCTGGCTGACAAGGTTGTATAACCTTGTCAGCCGGGAGGAAGTCCTCCCGGCTGACGAGGTTATACAGCCTCGTGCAAGGAGGAAGTCCTCCCGGCTGACAAGTTTGTATAACCTCGTCAGCCGGGAGAGGGCTCGCTCACGTAATCAAATGGGCCCTCCCATTCAATTATGTGAGCAAGGGGGGACCCGCACGCCAAACATCGCTCACGTAATCGAATGGGCCCTCCCATTTGATTATGTGAGCGAGGGGGGACCCGCACGCCAAACAATTGGCGTGCGGGGCCCACATGCCTATTTTATTTGGCGTGCGGGGCCCACACGCCAAAAAAAAATGGCGGGTGGTTCCCACACGCCATTTTTGGCGTGCGGGTCTCACACGCCAAAAAAAAATGGCGTGTGGGAACCACACACCATTTTTGGCGTGCGGGTCTCACACGCCAATTTATTTTGGCGTGTAGACCCTACACGCCAAAAAAAATTGGCGTGTAGGCCCCGCACACCAAAAAAAGGCGTGCGGGTTGGCGTTGGTGTGCGTTTATCAACGCCCGGTTGCACCAGGCCAAAATAAAGAATGGGTTGTAAGATGGATTTGGAAGATGGATGGGTGAGGTTTGAAGTGTTTTAGTTGTTCTATTTATAGGAATTAGTACCTCCAAGGAAAGAGGTGGTCTTTGAGACATACATGTACTTTTTTTGTGAAAGGACAGGCTACATGACTGCTGTTCTGCATTGAAACATATTGTCACAGGGACTGGACTGGAGTATGGGATGATCCAAGGCGCCCACACCTCCACTTCCCAATGTGTCATGATGTGTACCGTTTTTCTCTTATTTATTGATTCTCGGTGGTTATGCATATGTGGAAAATTTGGTAATATTCATTGCTTCATAAGCCATGGATGATCATTCGTTTTGGGGAGTTTTTTTGGGTTTCTTCAACCCCCGTATATTCACTAACTTAACCCAAGTCTCTTGCTTTGGAGGGCCCTGGTACAGCCTGGGCTGGCGCAAAGCGCCCTTGAGCAAAGCACGACCTCCAAAGGAGGGACTTGAGACTAATGTCAACTTTTTAGTGTGAGCATCTAAGGGGCCTTGGTGGAGGATGTGTGCCATTCAATTTTATACATCCTTCCTCTCATGCCCGGGGAATGCCCTTGGCATCTTGATACTTGTCTCACCTGTGCCCACCTTTGGGTGCCACAACCATCACCAAAAGCCCAATGATTCTTGATTCAATGGACTTCACAATTTGGTCTTTTCCACCGCTCCAACGTATACAACATTTGTATGATGTGCATACACATACAATGCTTGTCACATATTTCTGTATCCTGCATGTACCAACGGGTATAATACTGTATAAATCCTGTTATAAACCAACAACTGGCCCACTCGGCTAGAATAATAACAGGTGATAACATCCTGGACTAAATTAAACATCATTCAAATCCTTTGATCTCGCAACAGCTACTAATTATCAGAATTTCAACCAGCTTTGAATTACACAAAGAATGGAACATAAATGCCCAAAAGATCAAAAGGTTCTAGAGGTCTGCAAGATACTTTGCAGCCAACCAAATATAATGACCCCAAAGCACTTCATGCTTCACTACCTGACCTCACAAACCCTGAATTGGCTTACTTACGCCAATATTGGGCCCAACCTACAGGCATTGATTCCACACTTGGCTTTTTGGAGTCCCTTGGAACTCTCATTAAGACTACTCAAGTAGGAAGGGAAGGGTGGAAGCAGTTCATTCAAGGTGAGGTGAGTACATTTTTATCTGTACTTCTTCATGGGTAAGCTTTGTTCATTGCATTCTTTATGTTTACAACTGTTTATCAGGCAATCAGTATATTACAAAATGAGGAGCTTCCAAGGGGGATTTATCCTTCTGGATCATTCCAAATCTCAACCACAGTGGTGTCAGATTTCTTTTCCACAGCTGCCCGAGACCACCAAAATGCATCTCTTTCTTATCATATGCCCTTCTTGAAAAATATATTAATGGGGATGAATCCTACATCAAACCCACAGAACTTGGAAGGAAATTGGGAAGAATTTGGTTATTCCTGCAACAATAAACCTGGATCAGATATATTACAAACAGCACACTGAAAACCCAGATGCAGCTACCATGCGCTTCGATAGAGTAAGTTATTCAATTTATGACTCTATACTTATTGTATTCCAAGCTTATTCCTGCTTTGGGTGGTCTTGAGGGTTTGCTCAATCATGGCTTTTGCTGTCAACCAATGGTCCAACTCACTTCAGTTGAATAACTCAGTGCGTTTCACAGCATGTGGAATTTTGGAAAGGGTCCATGATTACCTGAATCACATAGGATTAAGTTTGTCTCGTTCAGCTGCATTGTCAGCAATGAGGTCTCTAGCTCATGAGGCAGCATCAAAGCTTAGAAATGCAATGAGGGTCAGCAATACAATACCAATTGCACCCACAATTTGCATTGATAATATTGATATGGAGCAACAAGTCCATATTGCCTCAGTTGGCCACAGGTCTCATACATTTTGAGGCACTTGGGGTTACGTGCATGTGCCTGACCGGTGTGAGAACTCCTTTTGGGACGGGTGGCAGTTCTGCGAGGGGGAAATACCAGTAATAATATTTCAAATATGTAAGAATATATCACAACTGCTACGGGTGGTTTGAAAAACCTGCCCCTCTATGATACTACACAAGAGCTATCACAACAAATTTATTTATTTTATTTGTTGTGGCAAACTAATGATAGAGAAAACTTATGTGTAGCAGTCTCTATCAGACCTAGATCAAACTTGAATTCAGTGGAAATGGGTTTGGTGGAATTTGTATGGGCAATAGAGCCGGGGTGGTTTACAACAGGATTGAGTCAGATGATGGAAATAAGTCTTAAGTATATATATCTTTTATGTGTTTTTTTTTTTATATATTTATAATTGAGGTGTAGATAAACTAGTAAAAATAATTCTTGACGGAACTGATGTTATATGTGAACTATTCAAAGTGTATTTTCCCTCTTCCTTAACCTTCAGTTAAGAGCACAATGGGTAAAGTCAATTTTGCTTGTTAAGAGCAAAAATAGTGATTTTAGCTACTGGACTACTTATATATCCTCTGAGGTATGAAAGATTTTGATCGGTCACTTGATTGAGATCACACTGTGGGATTTACTTGGATTTGTGATGGAAACTCTAAGTGAGATGTGTGTTCTGCTAAGGATTCCTCCTCTGGAATGCTGAAACTGAGGAGAGAAAACCTCCTCCTTTTATAGTAAAACGTGAGGGATTTCTGCTGGTGTGACTGCCATAGAGGTGCTCATATGATGGTGGTGGTAAGGGTATCCATGTGGTGGTTGTGGTATTCATGTGGTGGTGGTACCCATGTGGTGGTGGTATCCATTAAATATACTACAACTATGCACTTGAATCTAATTCTATACTATGTACTATCAATATATATTCCTAAAGTCTGAAATAACAGTTTAATCCAGATATCTTTTAAATGAGGGGAGCTAGCCTAGTGGTTCCAGTGAGTGACTAGGGGTTAAATGACCCGTAGAACCTAATTATGCAATAATACATCTAGAAATATGTCTCCTTATCAATAGTAAACTGTGACTCTATGTAATTTGATACTTGGAACACATTTGGCACACCACACCAGGAGCTCGTATCTTTGCTTGTTCTCTCCAACTTGAGCTTGGAAAGCTACTATGCTGCAGTTGATAAGGTCAAATCAATTCTCATTCACCCACAAATCTTCCTGCCAAGTCCTTCCGAGCATGTTAATGACACCATGGTTTGGAAGGCCCAGATCACCAGGGTTCTACATCAGTATTGCTGTCCCTACCAATTGGGAATCTGCAATCCCAATGTCATCACCAGTAATCAAGCAGGTCCAAGCTAAGAAGCCAGTAATTCACATGCTCAAGCTCATGGACGCGTCAGTCTCACCAAGTTGAAAGGACGAGTCAAGTGAGATTGAGATGTAGTAGGTCTAAGTTAATGACCACAGGAGGTAGATTTTAGTTGGTCGATTTTGAGTGTGACCGCAGATTGAGTGTTTGATGATTGATGATGATGAAGAGAGGTAGGGATAAGGAGGATAAAGAAAAGGAAGAGGAAGAAAGGGATTTGGATGATGATTTTTAGAGAGAGAGAATGATGCAAAGAAAATGTTAAAGGGCAAGAAGAGAGCGAGGGAAAGGTGAGGTGAAAAGGAAGGGTGATAGCGAGTGAGAGACCGAGATTAGGTTTGATCTGAGAATTCTTGGGGGCTTAAGTATCTTGAGGGCTTGCTTTTACTGAGTGTGTATACTGCGGAGGCACAGCTGATTGACGAGTTTCAACACAGACTGCAAGAGATTTTCTCCCCCAACATCTTGCTGGTAAGTTTCCCACCGATAAATCAAGATATTGATTTTATTATAGACAAGTGTTTTCATATTTTCTATCCTGCAGCTCGAGGAGTTATTACACTCTCTGAAGGTTGAATGTGGGTTAAAAGTCATTCATCAGTCTCGCCAGAATCTCATAAACAGTAGGTCCCTGGAAATGATGATATTGATGGCTAATAATCAAGACATATTGGATCAATTTCCCAACCGCAATGGGAAAAATATTGAAAGAAACACCAATACATATCTCGATGGGACCAGTAAGATGAAAGCTATCATCCAAGGCAAAGATCCCCATCTCATGCGCTTTAAGAAACACATGAGCAACAATGCACAGAACCCTGATGGAGAATGTGTATCAGATAGCAAAAACGGTGAAGATTCAGATAACATTTAACACCCTAATCCCTTGCTGGTCGACCCTCCGCCAAAATCAACGCGATTTGTAGTTGCCTTTTGTCTTTTCGATCCATTTCTATCTTTTTTGAAGCTGCTTTATCTGAGGATATGCGTTGTCGTTCCAGAGCTTGAATGGTTTTTTATCCGGCCTCTTCACAGTTGATTTGGATTCGTCAACAATTATAGATTGACTGTCAGCATGTACACCTTGTAACTTTGGATTTGTATTTAGGTCCACATTCTGCCCAGCGACTGGCAACCTGAGAATTTTCTCTTGATTCATGATTTTGTGGACTGTGAATTGCTCCATTGCCCAATCCAACTGGCCCTCTACCATTTCACCACCAATTACAATTTTCAGGTCGTCTTGTGATTCTATTTGGTGAAAGTAAAACGTGATTGCTTTTGCTTCAGTCTTGCCAAAGATGTCATCTGCCTGGATAGTTGCTGACATGGGGAAACCTGAGTAGTAAAATTTAGCAAAGTTTTCCACTATTGAGAGCTGGAAACTCTCTAAAAGATTATTATCCACGTCAGAAGCTTTCCTTTTTCGGAAAGTTGCCCTTTGGGACGCGGCCCCCCCCTCCATTCGAGAGGCTCAGTTAGGCTAGGTATATTCAGGGGCCCTACATCCAGCCCGCGGGATCACCTGATTGTTGACCAGGAGATTCATCCTGGTTGATGAGGCTGTACACCTCATCAACCGAGAGTCAACCCTTGGGTTTATGTACAGGAGAAAACCCCAGGGTTAATGAAACTGTACACCTCACACCTTTACACCTCATCAACCGGGAGAAATCCCTCCCGGTTGGTGAGGTTGTATCACCTCAACGACTGGGAGGAATCCTCCCCGTCAATGAGGTGAATTGATGCTAACAACTTCAAAACTGGAAGTCACATCCAAGTGATGATTGAAGGTAAAAATAAAAACAAAGATATCCATTGCAGAAGCTGAAGACTGCGAGAGGCTTTGACCCGACAGTTGCACAATATTGAAGAATTCGATGAGACAAGACGGACAGAAAAAAGTATTAGATCATCTCGACATCTTCCAATGGTTTTTCTTCGCCCCGAGCGACGCTATTGACAATTTCACGACGAATTTCCTGGGTGATTAGTGCGTGAGATTTGACCTTGAGTAGGTCGAGGAGTGCGTCTTTCTGTTCGCGAGTTAAGTCGGATTTATAGCGCTGCACGAAGACCAAGAAACTCTGGTGCCAGAGCACGGGCATCTGTCTCGACTCGCGTTTGAAACTGAGGAAATGGAAGACAAGCCCGTCGATCACTTTGTATGGCAACGCGTACTTCTTGTCCAGAAGTACCCGAATAAACACCGAGGTCGGGCCTGTGTATTCCATTCCCGATAACTTCAATAGTGCCGCGCCCGAATGTAAGACTGGAATAGATACCTTCGTCAATATCGATCCGACAATCACCGCCTCTTTCAACGTGCACGTTCCACTCTGTCAAGGTGAAGCAAAATTTATTTCTCCATCAGCATTACACATCTTTCATTGCATCTGCAAGCAGACCCGGAAAAGCAAACAGTTTAGGTGATAACGAGGATTGGAAAGCCTACTTCACAGAGTGGGAAAAGAATTCCTTTAAAAAAGGCCGCCGGTTTATATATTGATTTTTTGAGAGCCATGTACATTTGGACACTGAGTTTCTTGTTTTCATCAATCTCTTCCCGAACTTTCTCGTACAAGATGTGCTTGTAAAACTTTCGACATTGACGAGGTTCAAGGTTAGAAGCAAATATCCTGGTAGCGGCAAGAGTCGCATGAGGGGTCCATGAGTGAGGAGAGGTGATTTCTAGAATTTGAAACCAATTGCGGAGCGATGGTAGGATCTTGAATGCTTTTGGTAATGGACCCGATTTATATCTGGATAGAAGTTGTCCAACTTTGGTGTAAACTTCTGTAATCTTTGGGTCCAATGAACCTGGATGGCCTGCAGGGGGAGATATTTGACGGGCTATGTCATGGTGGTCAAGGACAAACAGGCGGGGTTTGAATGGTGATGTTAATGTCTACCATGCAGTAAGTCTTTCCGATATTGATCACTTTACCTTTCCCTTTGGCGTCCAACGACTGCTGCTTATCGTCATGTTCTTCTAACTTTTGCAAGATTAAATCGGCCAAATTTCTGGAAGCAGGGGATTGAAAGGAATCTAATATGGCTTGATCTCCCTCGTCGACTTCCTATCCAAGATGAAATATGGAGTATTAAAACACTACTGAAATGGAGTGTTGGTGAAAGCAGTACGGAAGGAGACAGGGGCTGCTGACAAGTTCTTCGTCAAATCCATCGGATTCATCGCCGTCCTGGTCTTCATCTAAGCCCTCAAACTCCTCGTCGGAATTAGAATCTACATCTATCTGTCGAGGACGAGAAAAACTTTGTATAATCGTACAATCAACAGATCATTAACTTAGTTGTCCCTCTAATTTATTCGGCAAAAGACAACCTGGTGGAAGCTTACGCTGCTTTCTCAAATCCTTCTTCTTCTTCTTCCTCTTCAGGTAAAAAACCATCCTCATTTTTCTCAGATGATAGCATCTCTTGCTGCTGTTCTTTGGCAATCGACAAAATTTTCTGAGACGTTTTATCATCCAGTGCTAGCTGAAAAACATGTGCAAAGAGAAGAAATTATTTCATTCAATACGGTTTGAGAGGTCTCAAAAGGAGGAAGGATCCTCACGCTTTTTTCTTCCTCAGGTTTGTTCCTCTTCTGTCGTCGACCAGGCGCTGATAGTTTTCCTGCGCCCATTTGGTCATCTCGGAGTTGGACCAGTAAAGGATCATGGCGCTGGTTCTTCTTTGGGTTTGATTTGAGCTTTCCCATCCTGCAATATATTCAAGCGGCTCAGCTCCTACCTTCGAGCTGGAGCAAACGATGAATATGGGTTTTCTGGGGGTGAGGACAATTTCAGGGAGGTGGGTTCGCAGAGGGAAAGTGGAAACAAAATATTGAAAAAAAAAATGGGTTTTGGGCCCACGCAAAAAAACGTTTTTGTACGGTACAGGCCCTTATTGGCTCCCAAAGCCGTGCATTCTGAATACTACCGTATTCAATTTGAATAAAGTGTCAGCCCGCATTTCGTGAAAGACCTGCGACACCTTTGACAGGTGAACCAGGCGCGCTGGCCAATTCGCCGAATCTCCCGAGGGATGGCAGGATTCAACCTCTGATGACCATGGATACAAAGCTAGTCTCATCTGATTCGGGTGGGACTCAGTCTGAAATATACTTTACCGTAAGAGCCAGTCTATGTCCACATCCCCTTCATTCGGAACAAAAAGCTGAAATCCACATTCTCGTCTTCAATAGTGCCTCTGGAGGAAAGTCCAAACGCGTAAAAATAAGACTTGGGAAGGCGATGGGATCCTATGCATACGGGGTTCTAGTTACTACATTAAGTCTCGAGAGGATGGTTCTCAGTTACGTCGGATATCCTTGGTTTCAATTCATCGGTTTTCATGCTGTTGACTGCTCTGTTGTCCTTGAGTCCGCTGTCTAACTTCGACCTCTAACTCCGCCTTTTGACTTTCTAGGGTGACATCTGGTCAATGGACGGCTGACCGTGAATGCGCTCCGGGAAAGACTTACATGATTGGAGGCAAGGAGGTTGAAGTGAGCACCTGTTTCCAAAAAAAAAAAAACTGCATTGATAAATGTGTACTGAGACCAAAGCTTGTGAAATCGGATGTGCTTGACTCAGATCGATCAACCAATCTCTCAGAAAGAGCTAGAACAGGAAGTGAAGTCAAGTCAATGGGAAAACTCAACTACACAAGCACTTCCGGCCTTACCTCACACTACCAAAGTTACTCGGAAAGTTGACCTCAAATTTAAACCTCCGATGCGCCCTACTGGCTTAACTAAACCACCGAATCTAACCCATACCGATAAAAGCAAATATTTCGCGAAGCCAACTCTTGACCATCCATTCAATGCCCCTTCAACTAAGCTCCCCAGTGGGCTCAAGCGGAACACAGTAGAGTGTCTTCCTCATGATGAAATTGACACGCTAACAACAGCAAAAGAGCCTAAACGATTCAAACCTCTTTCACTCAACAGCTTGCAGAACACACCTGTGACTATGCCTCACTCGCAGGGGACACATCAAGATCAAACTTTCATTTGCATGTATCGCAAACTCAAGGCGTCCAAAAACTCGACTTGGGATGGGGATGGTATCTTGTGCTTAGTAGGATCTCAAAGGGGACCAATGGCTGTTTTAAAGGACAGTGGAAACCGTAAAGTCTTGGGAAGCATGTTATTGGGACGGAATCCAACCCTGCAATACGGCTCACTCATCCAGGTAGGAAGTCGAGAGGTTGAAATCCAGAGACCAGCCTCCGAAGCGGAATCATTGGATCTCGATCAAAAATCCGAGGAGAAGGAAGAGGCTGATTGGTCCGACATAGTCAAGCACGAGGGCAAGCCAGCTACTACAATTTAGCATCCGTGCAGAAAACAACACAAGCTAATGACTTGGATACTCGCAGCCCCAGTTTCCAGTTTCAAGGATCCCATGCTTTTCAAACGCCTCAGCCACAATGGGCCGAAATTCAATGTAAGTGACTTGGGAAAGACAATTCAATCTTTTTCGGCCGGACCTCATTATTTTGATCGCTACATTGTTGTTCTTTAGCCTCAAGCCGAGGGCGCCTTGGTTTTGACAAAACCTAGTAAATCATGGCTATTGAAGCACGATCTTCAGTACGCCATTCGGCTCTTCTGCGATACAACTTATCTGAATTCCTGATCCTAATTCATCTCCAAATAGAAACGCTGCGGTCGTCGATGTAGTAGTTGATCCTTCTATCGCACGATCGCTCAGACCACATCAAATCGAGTGAGTTTCACTGTCTCAAAATCACCTGTTGTGAAAGATTATCTGACATTCCAAGTGTGCTGTCAAGTGGACTCAAGTTCATGTATGAAGTATGCAGTTTATGTCTGGTCATATGACACTCCAAACAATTGACTCCCAATCTTCTTCAGTGTACTATGGGACTCCGCGAAGTAGGTGGTAACGGCTGTATTCTGGCAGATGAAATGGGTTTGGGAAAAAGTATCCAAGCTATTTCTCTACTTTGGACTCTTTTAAGTGAGTGTCAAGTTTCTCAATAATTCTTAAGATATCTCACACTAGATCAATATTATCCATTTAGGGCAAAACCCTATCTCAGGACAAGGCCCGGTTATCAAGCGGGCAATGATAGTTTGTCCGGTTACATTGGTGAAAGTGGGTTGTATCAGCTGGATCCAATCTCTGGAACAGGCGTGCTCATCATTGCTTAACAACATGTATTGACTGTAGAACTGGAAGAGGGAGATACACAAATGGCTTGGGAGAAGTCGGTTGAATGTGTTTACGGCTGACGGAAAATCTGACTTTAAGCAAGTAAGTAGTTTGATTAGCGTACCCTCCCGTGCAAGCAAATGAAAACAAAATTGATTGATCCAATGAAACACCCGATTCAGTTCACCTGCAGTCTTTATTACAATGTTTTGGTTATCGGATATGAGAAACTGAGAACTCTTTCTAAGGAGGTCAACGTTAGTCCGCTATTCTACAGCTTCCTTTAAGAAATATTCGGTTGATTAATCTCACTTTAAACGATCCACTATCAGTCTATTTATCCACCGATCGGTTTGATTATCGCCGATGAAGGTCATCGCCTAAGGTCCATCGAGGCGAAGACGACGCAAGCTCTAAGATCCTTGAAAACTAAGCGCCGGGTGGTTTTATCTGGCACTCCCATCCAGAACAACCTTACGGAATACTATGCGATGGTTGATTTTGTTAACCCAGGAATCCTAGATGACTATCGTACTTTCAAGAAGAAATTTGAACAGCCGATACTCAAGAGTAGAGAGCCTTGTTGTAACCCAGTTCAAAGATCCGAAGGCGAGGCGCGAGCAGAGGAACTGGCGAAATTAAGCCGCCACTATGTTTTACGAAGAGGCTCCGAAGTGATTCAGGAACACCTTCCGCCCCGGCACGATTATTGCGTGTTCATCTCGCCGACAACTGTTCAAAAAAACATCTACGAGGCTGTGCTAGATTCCCCAGAAACTAGAGCTATCTTTTCAGGTGATATCAGCCAACATCTTGTCCTAATGAATACTTTGAAACTACTCTGCAACGTAAACAAGCTTTACCCCACTGCGCTTTATTATGAGTTTTACTGATCGGACATTATTTCTCCTGTTATATGCGTAGTCGCCTGGATTGCTAATGAACGAATATTCGATTAAAAGCTTGGGTCAAATTTCTTCCACATTATTTCCGGCTTGGGTAACTCGTGATGACGTTCAACTCTCGGGTACGATTCAATTCATGAATTAGTTTATTTGTCCCCCCCCCCCATCCCCCCCTTCGACCAACGCATCACTAACACATTCTCAATCCAGGCAAGTTGATAGCCTTGGCTAAGTTTTTAGCAATCCTGAAAAAGAAGAACGAAGAAAAAATTATTCTAGGTATGCGGCCATTGGACTAGCCTTAGCCAATTTCCACAAGAATCGTTGAATTCAAATCATTCACTTAGTGTCCAACTTTACTAAGACTCTTGACATCGTCGAGGGCCTTTGCAAGGCGAGCCGCTACCCATTTTGTCGGTTAGATGGGTTAGTGAACTAAATAAATGCAAGTCCCTACAAGTGTTATATGCATCATTGACCGGCTTGCTCTACAGCAAAACGGCCCAAAACCAGCGGGACAATATCGTCCAGGTCTTCAACCGATCATCCCCTAGCGCTCAATTCATTTTTTTGCTTAGTAGCAAGTCTGGCGGAGTTGGATTGAATCTGATCGGGGCCTCAAGGTTAATTTTGTTTGATGGGGATTGGTAAATGGCTTTTAACAAAAAGAACATGATCATACGTCATGTATGCCATACTGACTACGTTTGGCGCACATTGTCAATAGGAACCCAGCAACAGATTTGCAAGCGATGGCACGCATTTGGAGACAGGGGCAGCAAAAGCCTTGCCATATCTACCGCTTTCTCACGACTGGTACAATTGATGAATGCATTTTCCAACGGCAGGTAACAAAAATCGGGTAAGTATGAATCATGAGCATGAAATAAAGTGCAACACCTTCTTTAAAACCGATGTCCATGCTTCTATCTGTGATAGTTTAGCAACCGATTTGATGAATATACCTAAAGCTGGAGAGGAAACTGGTGGTGGTGGTAACACTTTCACAAAAAGTGAACTCAAAAGGGTGTTTGAACTGCACAGCGATACGAACTGTTATACACACGACTTGCTTGAGTGCCAGTGCTTGGAAAATAAATCAGTCAAAGAGCCGGAGGAATGGAAGGATCAAGATCAAATCGAACAGCCTATGGCCTTTCTGGACCAATCGGACTCTGACGGATCACTTCCCGACCTAGACTCGGTTGGATTTTTGCCTGCATCTAAGTTTAAACCATTAGATAAAGAGGTAAGTGTTGTAAATGCCACTGTTGCAAAGTTTTTTCGGATACTGACCGAGAAAGAAATATTGATTTCAGAAGGATGCGTTCAAGCTCAAGAGGAAGTTGGCCGAATTAGAAAAGTGGGTCCATGTGGATGCCACTGATCGGAAATGCGTCGACGAATTAGAAGACGAGATTCTGACTCAGACCGTTTCGGCGTTGAATCCCGAGTTGATCAAGAGCACTGAGGAGTCTTCTCAAGATGATCACATAGCCAAAGATGGGATCGTTGTAAGTTTTTGAATACCAAACATTTTATTTTCGCGATGGAACAGGGCGACAACCAAACATTGATATAACTTTTCCGACTAGACATTCATCTTCACCAAATCAATCGGATAGTTTTCGAACATGGTTCAAAATCTTCATACCTAATTGCAACCTGAGTTAACTCATCAATCTTACTTGAACTTTGGTTTAAACACCGACAACTCCTTAGACCATAGCAAGCTGTATCTAATAGTTTAGTCACCTATCCATATTTTTCAATGTATTGTAGAACACTGTTATGTCTTAATTGAGCGTTTAATCAGTTAAATTGTTTTTTTTTGTTACATATTGCGCAGTTCATCAATCATGTTTCCTTCATAATAAAGTCAACTTATAATTTATGCATTCCAACTCATTTTCCCCAACAAGTTATAAGATCAATATCCTACCAGGGTTTCCAAAAGTGTGGCTTTTAAACTTGCTACAGAATCAATTTTGGAAAACACCAAGCTTCTTTGAAAACACCACACATCTCATGGCCAGTCTGTAAGGGGGTAGAGGGCTTGCTCATATTTTGAAAACTGTTTATCTCTCCAGATTTGAGCACTTTGACTGCCAAATGAAATTTTGGGTATGGTGTTGTGTAATGTGAATCCTCAGACAGGGGAATATTCCACTCCTGCTATATTACATGGGAGTGCAAAACACCCAATCAGTGTGCACATCACACAGCAAATAATGAAATATAAACTCTACCCTTGAGTTTGTGAAGTAATCATGAACAGAAGACGGGTTGTGTTTATTGAGGTGAGGGTGATGGAAGGTGACTGTTTTCCTTTTCATTTGGATTTTGATTTCCATTGAGAGAACAAACCCATTGGTAAAAGGTTGTAACTATGTCAGGTTGATAATTTAAGTTTAGGTTATTGATATATATCCTGTATAAAAGGATTAATCCTCAATCAGGAATTCTTGTCTGAGAGGCTTGGCCTGAAAAGGGTACATCCAAATCAATAAAATATATCAATATGAGGCATCCAAGGAGGTACTCACTTGGGTTTGCGCCTCTTACCTTATTGAAGGTAAGTTGTGGCCAATTCTTGATGGTATAACAGTAATAAACTATATAGTATCCAGAATTGGGGTATTTGTTGGAGAATAGGAACTGACAAGGTAAATAACTAACTGGTATTGTGCTGTGCTGGTGTTCTAATATTCCTCTGGGATAAGCAGATTATTACCAGCTGTTTATAAGTTCCAGAATATCTTCTTGGGGGAATTGTGAGTGCTACCATGACCAGGAAGGTACTGGGTAGCTTCAATGGGAAGACAGATCCATTGTAGGATCTTTTAGTAGCAATGATGTGATGTCTACTAAGGCAGTGTTAGGGAACACATCTGTCAGCCTCCCTGATGCCAAGTACAAGTCCCTCTAGCTACAGGAGGTGCAAGTATGAATGGAAAAAGTAATAAAACTCTGGGTAAGTTATAAGAGTTGCAATTCCCAAATAAGATGGGGGAATTGTGACGTAAAAAAATAGGGAAAAGGGGTAATAATTATATTAAATAAATTTAATATAATTAAAACCAGAGGGGCCTGATAAATCAGGGGTGGTTTAGATCCCTCTAAGGTATCTTACAAATAAATGCAGAGGATTTAGGTACCTGGAACACTGGGGCCTGTTGACACAGGGGTGGTTTAATCCCAGGAATGGAAATGGGGGAATATCCTTCAAGAAAAAGGGTTATTACTTACTAGTAATAATCCTAGAGAGAGCTTGAGGATATTCTGGTTTAAACAAGACAGTTTTGGGCGCTTTGATGGGTTGATTGTGGAGCTGGTTGGACACTGTAATGTTGTTGGGGAAGACAAGGCTAAAGAATAACTACTAAGGAACTTACCAGACTGTTTAATAAGATGTGTATCTAAAGTCAATGGTGGTAAGTAATCTAGTGGGTATTTCAAAGCATGAGGAGCCTTCTTTGGGCGGTTGAAGAGCTCCTTAAATAGTCTTGAGTTCCCTCTGGGGACCCTGTAGGTATTATTGGCCAACTTGTGGGACCTTTGGACCACATTTTGGCCATTTTTGCTTTCCTGGTGACGCTTCAGCAGCCCCTGCTTTGAATACAAGTCACCAATTGATTCTATTAATGTATTTTATTATTATTTATATATTTATACTGACTTACAATCTATAGTACATTAGTACTGTTTGTTATAGATTTAATACTAGTGGCTCATTTGTATTTATAATAAGCCACAGTATTGTTTGTACTGTTTGTTCACTCAATATATTTTATTTATATGTATAAATAAATAATACTATTCATTATATTTAATTATTTAGTCCCCAGTAATCTTCATTACATATGTAACATATGTAATGAGGTCACTGGGGCGTGTTTTTGCTGATTTGGGTGTACCTGAGTGACTGTGGAGTCCACGTGCCAGCTGAGAGCCTGTAAGGGGCTTAATGCTTGCGCGGGGGCTTATATCCCAACTTTGGCGCGGGCTTTCAGTCACGCGGGTTGAACTTCAAGGTCTGCGGACTGCGGTACGCGGGGTTTGAGTAAAACACGGTGTATTTACACCATCTCCCCCAATTTACACAACACCTCATTTCTGTGACTGGAAATGGGGTTTAAGCATATGTGTATGTATATATAAGCATTGATTAATGCAAGTGCCTTTTTTAAAGGTACTTGCTAATTCTTGTTTGCTAATTTACATAGTGAAGGAGTGAGAATTAGGGGTACCTATGAGTGAGGTACCCTAGGTTATTTTTAGTGTAGATTCAGAATATCAAATAATATTCTAACTATTATTTGATAATCTGTGTATTTTTATAATAAGTTTTGTGGAAATCTTGTGACAGGTTGCTCTGTCATAGTAGCAAGCTGACAACATCATTGATCTGTTGTACATATTATTATTGGATCACATCATGATAATTATACTAATTGGTCTGTTATTTAATATTAATATAGAGATGATTCAATAATGGTGTCATTTTATTAAAAGTCTGAGCAAAGGAGAGAGGAGGTTTTTTGTGACCAGACTCAGGGGGTTACCCAGGATGGGAACTGGTTGATTCTGAGGAGAACTGACAATGAAATTTCTCACACTAGGCTAAGGCATAAATATTCCAAGTACAAAAGCACAAACTGTGGTTGGATGAAGCAATAATGAACCAAGGATATTGAATAAAATTTAAGAGACAGAAGAAATAAGTTCTTTTAAATAATTGACTAGACAGGCATCTCATTCTCTTTTAGACAAACAGAAAAATTATTCAAGATAAAATATTTCTATAAGTCACAAATAGTTTGAGGCGTTAATTCTTACTAATCAAATTTTAATATCCAAAAATGAATCAGGAAATAGAAAAAGCAATTATTTGGACCAAGAGTTGTAATTACAAAAAGCTAGTGTTTATGATTGTCACACTACAACATCTCAGCCTCAGCCAGACGCGGCAAAGCACCTTACTTATCCATCAAACCTCAAATGCAATACTCAGCTTTGAACTTTTTGTTTATCCAAATGTGTGACACCAACTCAGGTGGAAATTCAAACCTCATCTTCAACAATTACCCTATCCGGTTCCTGATTTGAAGGGTTCCCTTTTCCGGTGACTTGACAGCTCCTCAATGCTTTTCCATTACCCCTTTTTTGGATTAGCTCACCTTCTTTGACATTCTGCCTGGCGCTTAACCTTTTCAATTAGCCTTGCACTTACCCTCATGGACCTGGGAATTTCCTTTTCACACTTGAATCATTTTTCACCTCTTTTTTATGCTTTTTAGTTTGACCTCTT
Organism: Puccinia hordei; assembly: GCA_007896445.1. NCBI lineage: Eukaryota > Fungi > Basidiomycota > Pucciniomycetes > Pucciniales > Pucciniaceae > Puccinia > Puccinia hordei. The sequence goes on from RDRW01000370.1 coordinate 82,406, forward strand.
TGGATACGTGTTTAACTCTAACTCTGAGTACTTACTTATTTCATTCATCTTTGAACAAACCTCTAATGTCAACTGTTGCCTATAAACTCACTTGTAATTTCTCTACTTCCTTTTCTTTCTTCAATTAATTAATATAATATTGTTTTACTTTAAATTTCCAATCAGCCATCACCCTGATTGCCTTTTGAGTCCTACTAAGTTCACCTAATCAAATCATAACTTCATGAAGTTAGCCTCAAATCCTTTGAATTGAAGATATCTGTCAGCCTCTGTGATGCCAGGAACTGGATTATTCTAGCTACACAGGGTGCAAGGTAAAAACAGCTGCAGGTTATGCAGTGAAAAGTGGGTAAAAAAGGTGAAAAGATATAAAAATTATAAAGTTTTTATTAACAGAGGGGCCTGAGTTACAGGGGTATTTACTGTGCCCTCTAAAATAATCAGGACCTGAATGAACAGGGAGTATTTTGGGTACCTGAAAGTCTAGTCCTTTGAACAAGGAGTACACCTAGACTATAACTACTGAAGGAATAGAGGAAATAGACTTACTGGTTCTATTTCCAATCAGGGATTCTTCAGGGAGTTGTAAATGGTCCAGAAGCGCTCAAAGGGTTGAGTAACAGGTGTTTGACGAGTGCTGATACAGTTTAAAACAGGTGGTTTATGAACTTCAGGTATAAAACAAGCAGAAACTATACTATGTAACAGGCTATAAGACTGGTTGATAAGATTGGTAAAAGCTGGTATATGTAAATGAAGATGGGGATATCACTTTGTGGGAAGGAAGGGCTGTTTTTTCATTCTGTCTCTGGTCTCTTGGGGGCAAAGCAGAAGCTCTGTTTTTCCCAGTCTAGTCTTCTACTAAGCCCTAGTTACCTGTACAACTGGATGGTTCAAAAGGACCAAAGTGGTTTAATATTCCCATTAAGGTGAATAATTTTGTGTCTTCCTTGCTTTTGGACCAGTATTCCCTTTACAACCAACCAATTGTATCTTGGCCTTAGTAGGAAAAGTATGGCCACGGCCTTGGTTGTGGCTTTTATTACAGGTGCCAGGTACATGTAACTATATAAATGATGATTTAAATCTTATTTATGCATCATACCCAAACTCTAATAAACTTAACAACATATTCTACTAGCATATGTTTAAGGTTTATGTAGATCTTTAAGTGATATAAAACGTTGAAGGCCTGTGAAGGGATATGAAGGAGTAATAATTACGGGGTACTCTTGCTGAGCTACCCTAGGTTAATTTACATGTAGATTCAGACTATGAAATAAAATTCTAAGTTTCCTTTATACTTTAGAAGTTATTTGTAGATTCTGTGTTATATGTTTTGTTTTATTAATTTCTTTTGAAACAAAAGACATAAGGTGTGAATTCTTTTGAAAGTAAGAATACAAGTTGTATCACCATGTATTTTTCACAGCACCCGTTTAAAAGTGCCTTCATCTAACTCATGCCGAGGTTCGGTCTGATCCTTGTTAGATACTGGTTTGAATTTGGTTTGAAATTGGTCTGATCTTGGTTCAACAACCAAGGTGATGTGATGCACAATCTCTACTGATGTTACCTGGAATCATGCCAGATAGTTTGTGTAATGTAACTGTATAATTTACGCCATAAACATTCTGAAACCCAGCCCAACTTTATGATCAGGTGGACTTGATCCATAGTTCTGACCAAAGATAAGAATTTTTTGACCATGATGATTTTGAACCTCTGTGTAAACCCATACCCTATAGTTTGGGGCATTGATAAATGCATGCCCATTGGCTCACGCCCACACCCACGCACACCCTTGAAAAAAAAGGCGTGCAGCCCGCACACCTTTTTTTTTATCGGCGTGCAGGCTGCACACCCATCCTTGGGCGTGGACACGCCTGTAGATGGGGGTGCAGCTCGCACGCCCATCTACAGGCGTGCAACACCCCCAAGGATGGGCGTGCAGCCGCACGCCTGCCGGGGAGGACTGCAAGCCCCTCAACTGGGAGGGATTCCCTCCCGGTCAAGGAGGTTGTACAACCTCCTCAACCAGAGGGATCCCTCCCGGTCAAGGAGGCTGTATAACCTCCTCAACCGGAGGGATTCCCTCCAGTCGAGGAGGTTGTACAACCTCCTTGACTGGGGGGGATGCCTCCGGCCGAGGAGGTTGTACAACCTCCTTGACTGGAGGGAATCCCTCCGGCCGAGGAGGTTGTACACCCTCCTTGGCCGGAGGGATCCCCCCCGGTCGAGGAGGTTGTACAACCTCCTCGACTGGAGGGAATCCCTCCGGTTGAGGAGGTTATACAGCCTCTTTGACCGGGAGGGATCCCTCCGGTCGAGGAGGTTGTACAACCTCCTTGACCGGGAGGGAATCCCTCCGGCCAAGGAGGTTGTACATCCTCCTCGACTGGAGGGAATCCCTCCGGCCGAGGAGGTTGTACACCCTCCTCGGCCGGAGGGATCCCCCCCCATCGAGGAGGCTGTACCACCTCCTCGGCCAGAGGGATTCCCTCCTGGTCAAGGAGGTTGTACAACCTCCTCAACCGGGGGGATCCCTCCGGCCAAGGAGGTTGTACAACCTCCTTGACCGGGGGGGATCCCTCCGGCCAAGGAGGTTGTACAACCTCCTCGACTGGAGGGAATCCCTCCGGCCGAGGAGGTTGTACAACCTCCTTGACTGGAGGAAATCCCTCCAGCCAAGGAGGTCGTACAGCCTCCTCGACCGGGAGGGAATCCCTCTGGCCGAGGAGGTCGTACAGCCTCCTTGACGGGGGGGGGGGGGGGATCCCTCTGGCCGAGGAGGGTGTACAACCTACTTTCAGTTGCCTGGTAAATTTCATGTACTGTGGTATGAACTGTTATTAAATTTAATCTCTCTTTGTTGTATCACCTTTCTCACTTTAACAAGTTGGTCTCTCTCCACTGGAGGTATCACAACTCTACTGATATCCTGTCTCAGAGGGAATTTATCATCATTATTTGGAACAAATTGTTTGATTAAGCTAAATGGAAATGTAGGATATTTTCTCTCTAATTCTCCTGTCAGTATAACTTCTACAGCATTAGCACCATGTAAAGATTTAATATTATAACTTATAAGGTCCTACATAAGAATCTCTTAATTTCTTGGGACCTGATAAATTAGTGAAATTAAATTTAGATATGAGGACTTGATCTCCTATTCTGAATTGGTGAACTTTATGGGTAATATACAATCTGTTTTTTTTATGTTCAAATGATTTGTTAATAAATTCTGCTTAATTTGAAGTCTTTGTCTTCATTTGATGGAAAGTAGTTGCATTAGGGGGTATCAAATATGACCAAATCCACCATTATCTAATCAACTGGTTTTGAAAATCCACCATTTTTAAAAACCATTGATATCTATATAAAATGGTTCAGAATTCTCAAAAGTGGAATTTTGTGGAAAATCCTAATTCACTGGTTTCAATTGTGGATTTGGTCATATTTGATACCCCCTATTAGGGTGAATTTTCACACATTTAGAAAGGACTATCTCTTTGGGGAACCAAGGTATCCATCCTCTTTCTAATTCAGATGGATTAATTTCAGTACTACTATGTTTACTCAAATTGTAAGCAAATTCCAATGCTGGTGATAAGGAGCACCAGTCATGTGAGTAATTGTCTTTTTCAGCCTGCTACTAATTCAGAGACATCCTGACTATAGAAAATTATATCAATATTATTTCAAAGCACAACTTGTATTCTTATTTTCAAAATAATTCACACCTTATGTCTTTTGTTTCAAAAGAAAATATCAAAACAAAATATACAACACAGAATCTAAATATAAATTCTGCAGTGTAAGGAAAACTTACAATTTTAAGCAGATTCTGAATGTACATGTAAGTTAACATAGGGTAGCTCAGAGAAAAATTACCCTGTAATTATTACTCCTTCACATCCCTTCACAGGCCTTCAAGTTTGATATCACTGCAAGATCTACATAACCTAAAATGTATGCTAGTAGAATATGTAATTAAGGTCAATAGAGCTTGGTTATGATGCATAAATGAGGTTTATTTCATCATTTCTATAGTTGCATGTACATGGCACCTGTAATAAAAGCCACAACTAACACCGTGGCCATACTTTTCCTACTAAGGTCAAGTTAGCCCAATTGGTTGGTTGTAAAGGGACTACTGGTAAAAAAGGAAGGAAGAAAAAAAATGTTCACCTTAATGGCAATAATGAACCCTTCTAGGCCTTTTGAATCATGTAACTAAGCACTACCGTAACCAAACCAGTTATACAGGTAACTAGGGCTTAGTAGCAGACTGGACTGGGAAAAAGAGATGCTTCTGCTTTGCCCCCAAGGGCCCAGATATTTAAACAGCCTTTACGTCCCACAAAATCATCTCCCCATCTTATAAACCAGTTTTATAGCCTGTTACATAGTATAGTTTCTGCTTGTTTTTGACCTGAAGTTCATCCACCCTTCACCTGTCTCAGCACTCAACCATAACCTGTTACCCAAATATTTGAGCGCTTCTGAAACATTTAAAAACTCCTGAAGAATCCCCAGATTGTAAATAGAACCTGTAAGTCTATTTTCTCCATTCCTTCAGTAGTTATAGTCTAGGTGTACTCCTTGTTCAAAGGACTAGACTTTCAGGTACCCAAATATCCCCTGCTCACTTAGGTCCTGATTATTTCAGAGGGCAAAGTAAATAAACCTGTAACATAGGCCCCTCTGTAAATAATTCCTCTAAATTTTTTGTTCTCTTTCACCTTTTCTTACCCACTTTTCACTGCACGTACCTGTAGCTAGAAGAATCCAGGTCTTGGAATAAAAGATGCTGACAGTCTTTTTCCTTGAACACTAAACCATAGGCACAATATCTCCTAATCATTTCTTCCAGTGTTTGAATCATTCTTTCTGCCAAACCATCAGTTTGAGGGTGATACGCTGTGGAGAACTTCAAGTATCACATAGATCATATAAACCTTTCCAGAATTAAGATGTAAATTTTGGATCTCTGTCTTTAGTAATATATCTGGGAAAGCCTACATCTTCTATAATTTTCTGCCAGGAAAACAGAGCTACATCAAAAGCATTGTTTTCTTTGTGGCATGGTAGGAATTTTTCTCTTTTGGAAAATCTGTTAACTACTAGTAGTATATAGTTGTAATTTTTCATCCCAGCTTGAGGTAAAATTGTAAAAAAAAACCATATTAATTACAGAATATCTTTTTGTTGGTTCCTCAATTTCCTGTAGTAGACCATATCTTTTTCCTGTAGCTTTATTTTCTTCCTGGCATCTTTCACATGATTCACAATATTCCTTGTTTTCATTTCTATAATGGTGCCACCAGGCTATATTGTTAATTTCCTCAATAGTTCTTCCATCTATATGTATGAAAAACTGGCTTAATGTCTATAAAAAGCCAGCTAATATCACTGTGCTGAAAGGTTATCTGAATAATAATTACTATTATTCTCTCTATAGTGTCCAAACTATGCACAGAGGCAACAGTGGGCCGCTACGCTACACTAGGCTATTTGACCACAAACTGTTAGCGTAGCGGTTATTTTGTATTTCACATTACATACAACACACACCTTTTAAACTCTGACAAGTGTGATCAACAAGTACATATGACATTTAATCAATACTTATTGACATGTAATTAAATCCTTGGATCAACACATCTAAAAAAACTTTTCAGAGGTTCAGAAGCGCCTCAAGATGCCAGCAAAAGAGAATAGACAGTCTGTACCATCAGTAGACAGCCTGTACATATGGAAATTTGATTAAACAACTACATACATTTATATTAAATGTTAAACCCTTCCTTTTATTTTTCCCATAGCCAAAAATACATCCTGTGTTTCTCCATCAGGGCTCCAAAAAGGCATTTAAGGAGCCCTTTTTCCCCCTGTATTTTGATTCCTCATGCCTTTAACATATATACTACAACCTTTACCCACATACATAGCTTTACTATTGTTATTCTGTCTGGTAAGGTCCTAGTATCTGCTCTTTAGCCCCTTCTTACTCCCTTGAAATTGCCCAGTGTCCATCCAGCCCTTCCAACACCCTTTCCAAGCGCTTCCAACTGTCCAATTTCCTCCTGGAAGAACCTCAAGACTGTTGAAGGTAATTTATTACTAGTGTCAGCTTGCTACTATGACAGAGCAACCTGTCACAAGATTTCTACACTACTTATTAATTAAAAATTACATAGAAAATCAAATAATAAGTAGAATATTATTTGATATTCTGAATCTACACTAAAATTAACCCAGGGTACCTCACTCATAGGTACCCCTAATTCTCACTCCTTCACTATGTGAACCAGCAAAGAAGAATTAGCAAGTACCTTTAATAAAAAAGGCACTTGCATTACTTTATGCTTATGTATACATATACATATGCTTAAACCCCATTTCCAGTCACGGAAATGAGGTATTGTGTAAATTAGGGGAGATAGTGTAAATACACCATGTTTTACTCAAACCCCGCGTACCGCAGTCCGCATAACTTGAAGTTCAACCCGGGTGACTGAAAGCCCGTGCCAAAGCTGGAACATAAGCCCCCGCGCAAGCATCAGACCCCTTACAGGCTCTCAGCTTGGCACGCAGACTCCAAAGTCACCCAAGGTACACCCAAAGCAACAAAAACACGCCCCAGTAACTTCATTACATATGTTACATATGTAATAAAGATTACTGGGGACTAAATAATTAATTATATTAAATGGCATTATTATTTATACTTACAAATAAAAATATACTGATTGAACAAACAGTACAAACAATACTGTGACTTATTATAAATACAAATAAGCCACTAGTATTAAATCTACAACAAACAGTACTAATGTACTACAGAATGTAAAGTCAATGTAAATAAATAAATACACTAATAAAATCAATTGGTGAGGTGTATTCAAAGCAGGGGCTGCTGAAGCGTCACCAAGAAAGCAAAAATGGCCAAAATGTGGTCCAAAGATCCCACAAGTTGGCCAATAATACCTACAGGGTCCCCAGAGGGAACTCAAGACTATTTAAGGAGCTCTTCAACCGCCTAAACAAGGCTCTTGATTCTTCCCAATACCCACTAAAATATTTACATACCATTTACTTCAGATACAAATCTTTATAAACAGTCTGGTAAGTTCCTTAGTAGTTATTCTTTAGCCCTGTCTTCCCCAAAAACTCCACAGTGAACATCCAGCTCCACCAATCATCCATCAAAGCGCCCAAAACTGTCCAGTTTCACCCCGAATATCCCCAAGATCCCTCAAGGTTTATTACTAGTAAGTAATAACCCTTTTCTTGAAGATATTCCCCACTTTCCTTTCCTGGGATTAAACCACCCCTGTGTCAACAGGTCCCAGTGTTCCAGGTACCTAAATCCTCTGCAATTTATTTGTGAGATACCTTAGAGGGATCTAAACCACCCCTGATTTATCAGGCCCCTCTGGTTTTAATTATATTAAATTTATTTAATATATTTATTACCTCATTTTTCTCTAAAATTTACGTCACAATTCCCCCATTTTATTTGGGAATTGCAAATCTTATACCTTACCCACAGTCTTATAACTCTTTCCATTTATATTTGCACCACCTGTAGCTAGAAGGACTTGTCCTTGGCATCAGGGAGGCTGACAAGTAGTAAGTAGATAAACGTTTCTCTTGAGATTCTCCCCCATCTTTTGTCTGGGATTTAAACCACCCCTGTTTACAGGCTCCAGTGTTTCCAGGTACTTAAATCCTCTGCTTGCAAGATACCTTTGAGGGATTAAACAACCCCTGATTTATCAGGCCCCTCATATTTTTAAGTATATTAAATATTTTTAATATAATTAATTATATATTCTTCTTAAAATCCCCACATTCCACATATCCTCTTTGGAATTACCCTCTTATATTTTATCCCAGAGCTTTTTGCTCTTTACCATCTATTTTTGCACCCTGTGTAGCTAGAAGGAGTATTCCTTGGCATCACAGAGGCTGACATTCCTACTCAGAAGTTTGGTAGCAGGGCTGTAATCACCTGTTTAATTTTGTACTTAGTGTTTTTGACAAAACATGAAAGTAATAAGTAATATAAGTTATTATTTTATTTACACTTGTTAAAGTGTAAAATCCCTTTATTCATTTTGGTACACACCACAATAGGTGGAATGGAGTACAGCTAGCTGACAGTCATTCTGGAACAGGAGATGGCCAGTCAAAGGGTACCATTGCAACCATTAGTTGAATTTTTTTAGGATGGCATAGGTACAGTAAAGCAACAGACAAGAGGGTCACATGGGAAGATGGGGGGCCAAGTGTGGTGATATCAGTGCAAAAATAAACATAGTTTTTTGAATTATGTTGATTCCATTTCAGGAAAATTGGACCATGCAGGAGATCTATTTGCAGCAGCATTTTTGTTACAAAATTCTGATTCAATACAACTACTTGAGCCATGTCATTTCTCAGCTTGATAATGTCTATTTGGTGTGAAAAAGGTAATGGTCAGCTGCTCTAGGAAGTGGCCAGCCACAAAGCAGAAAAGAGAGGACATACAATGCTGATGGAGTTTGTTCATGTGGTTAAGTTCAAGCCATTTCAGGAAAATTGGATCAAGAAACAGTCCCATTTGCCGCAGCATTTTTGTTGGCAGTTCAGTCAAGAAATGTAGTTGAAAATATTTCTGAGGCAATATGAAGTTGAATGATGTTGTCACAAAAAAATGAGTCATGTTGTCAGGTTGCTACTGTCATGAGCCGTATTGCGGGCCCGCCCACACCAGAGCCTGCACCACATGTAGATAGCCTATCACGTAAATGTCACAGACAGGCCACTATATAGTCTGCCAGGACAAGGCTCCACATCCCTTCCTCATCCTGCAATCTAAATTATAGGATCCCAAAAACCCCAGAATCCCCTGAACCCCAGTGCCTTCCTCTCCCCAGATCAGACCATAACAGCTACTATGACAGAGCAACCTGTCACAAGCATTTAAAACATTAAACAAAATAAAAATATTTTTTCATCAAATGATAGTTAGAATATTATTTGATATTCTAAATCTATGCTAAAATTAACCTAGGGTACCTCACTCACAGGTACCCCCAATTCTGGGCGTTGATAAACGCACGCCAACGCCAACCCGCACACCAATTTGTTTTGGCGTGCGGGGCCTACACGCCTTTTTTTTTTGGCATGTAGGGTCTACACGCCAAAAAAAAGGGCGTGTGGGAGCGCACGCCAATTTTTGGTGTGCGGGAGCGCACACCAATTTTTGGCGTGCGGGTCTCACACGCCCTTTTTTTTGGCGTGTAGGCCCCGCACGCCAAAAAAAATTGGCATGCGGGTCCCACACGCCAATTTTTGGTGTGTGGGAATGCTTGTCGGCCGGCCAGGAGGAGCTCCTCCTGGCCAACAAGGTTGTATAGCCTTGTTGGCTGGGAGGAACTCCTCCTGGGCAACGAGGTTATACAACCTTGTCAGCCGGGAGGAAGTCCTCCCGGCCGACGAGGTTGTATCCTCCTGGCCGATGAGGTTATACAACCTTGTCGGCCAGGAGGCGTTCTTCCCGGCTGACAAGGTTGTATAACCTTGTTGGCCAGGAGGACTTCCTCCCGGCTGACGAGGTTGTATAACCTTGTTGACCAGGAGGAGCTCCTCCTGGCCGGCCAACAAGCGTTCCCACATGCCAAAAATTGGCGTGTGGGGACGTGCTCACGTCATCAAACCGGTCCACCGGTTTGATGACGTGAGCAAGTCCCACACGCCAAACAATTGGCGTATGGGACCTGCACGCCAATTTGTTTTGGCGTGCGGGGCCTACACGCCAAAAAAAGGGCGTGGAAGACCCGCACACCAAAAATTGGTGTGCACTCCCACATGCCCTTTTTTTTGGCTTGTAGACCCCGCTTGCCAAAAAAAATTGGCATGCCGGTTGGCATTGGCGTGCGCCTTTGGCATGCGCTTATCAACACCCCCAATTCTCACTCCTTGAATGTGTAATTTAAGATTTAAATTTTAGCAAGTACCTTTTGAGATGAAAGATACTTGCACATATTTATGCTTTTATTTATTCACACATATGCCTAAACCTCATATACAGTAACGGAAATGAGGTGTTGTGTAAACTGGGTGAGATAGTGTAAATCCTGTATAACTATCTCCAAAGCCTGCATAGCGCAGTCTGAACAGCTTGAACCAACCCGCGTGACTGAGAGCCTGCTCCAAAGTTGGATCACAAGCCCCTGTGCACCTGGTTAGACCCAGCGAGGCTCCCAGCTTGGCACACAGACACCAGAGCCAGTAAAATAAATACAAGGGGAAACAAAAAGCGCCCTAGTAACTTCATTACATATGATACATGTGTAATAAAGATTACTAGGGACTATAATATTTATTTATAATTTTTTTATATTAATTGATACAATAAAATAATTACAGAAGTACTGAAAAAAAGTACAAACAATGCATTAGGGGGTATCAAATATGACCAAATCCACCATTGTCTAATCAACTGGTTTTGAAAATCCACCATTTTTAAAAACAATGGATATTAATACAAAATGATTCAAAATTCTCAAAAGTGACATTTTATTTAAAAACTTAATCCACTGGTTTCAATTGTGGATTTGGTCATATTTGATACCCCCTATTGTGGCTTATTAGGGGGTATCAAATATGACCAAATCCACAATTAAAACCAGTGAATTAGGTTTTTCCACAAAATTTCACCTTTGAGAATTCTGAACCATTTTATATTGATATGCATGGTTTTAAAAAATGGTGGATTTTCAAAACCAGTTGATTAGATAATTGTGTATTTGGTCATATTTGATACCCCCTGTTATAAGAATACAAATAAGCCACAGGTACTGACAAAGTACAAATCAGTACTAATACACCATTATACTTTAATTGAAGTAGAATAAATATAATAATTAAAACAATATAAATGTCCCCTGGGGACTTATACCAAAGGCCCAAGCCTCTGTAGCATCACCAGGAAGGCCAATATGTGGTGAAATCACCCACAAGTTGGCCATTAGCACCTATAGGGTCCAGAGAGGGGTCTCAAGACTATTTAAGTAGCTCTTCAACGGCACAAAGAAGGGTCCTTATTCTTTGAAATACCCAGTAGATACTTACCCACCATTTCCTTAGTAGTTATTATGCAGCCCTGTCTTCCCCATCAACATTAAATTTACCACTCATATCAACAATCCACCTATCAAAGCGCCCAAAACTGTTATTTTTTACCCTGAATATCCCCAAGTCCCCCTTAGGATCATTACTAGTAAGTAATAACCCTTTTCTTGAAGATATTCCCACATTTATTTCCTGGAATTTACACCACCCCTGTGTCAACAGGCCCCAGTTTTCCAGGTGTCAGAATTCCAGTCTTGTTGTCCGCTCACAATTCTCATAAAAACCATTCATCAAAAATAATCATTATTATTTTATCCCCAATCACTCTGCAATCAAGCAGTTTTACATTATTATCACTCAATGTTATTGTTTTATGTCACTCTACTAATCAGGTAGTTTTAATTACATCACTCTGCTATTTGGCAGTTTTATTTCTCTCTAGTATTTAGCTAGATCACATCACTGTCACTGCTTATGCTTGTAGATTTTACAGTATATGCTTTTAGTTGTTACAAGAAAACCACATTTCTGCCATTCCTGTTGTTTTGTATTTAGCCAGATTATTTGTCAGCTGAAATTAATCATCAAGTTTGAGCATAAAATTCTTTTACATCCTGCTCCCAGCTCCTTGGTCCAATCAGACCCTCCACAAAGATTGCCCCCTTTCTCGAGCCTCATTTTATGAAGGTGAAATCTTGACACCAGGGACCTAAATCCTCTGAATTTATGTGCAAGATAACTTAGAGGGATCTAAAACACCCCTGATTTATCAGGCCCCTCTGGTTTTAATTATATTAAATTTATTTAATATAATTATTACCACTCTTGCTCTGTTTGTTTACTTCACAATTCCCCATATCCTTTGGAAATTCAACTTTTATCCTTTACCCAGAGATCTCATGCTCTTTTACCTTATTTCTTGCACCACATGTAGCTAGAAGGACTTATCCTTGGCATCACATAGGCTGACACATGTTGAAAATAAAAAATGGAAAATTAGGTGGATGAATTCATTCTGATACTGGCTGATTTTGGGGTTGTTCTTGGATATTAATACCTGGAGGTTTTCGCCCATCAATATGAGCCCAGACCCACTGTCTTTGGATTCATTACTGTCATACGACCAGCCCAACGTACTGATAGGGGAGCTTTAACTGGTCGCAGCGCGAGGAGGGAGGTAAGTAATTGGAATGCTTCGAAGATAATCCTTAATGGTTTGAGGATACTTTGAAGATATGTTCGAAGATGCTTCGAAGATAAGTGGACTTACTTCGAAGATGGCTAGGAACAAAAGTGACGCTGGCACGGTTATGGCAATAATAACTATCCAACTATTGAAGCGTAAAACGTATGATATTAATTAACTGAGGAAAGAGGTAAAGAGGAAAAGTACAAGTGCTTTTATAGTGAAACTGAAATGTACTGAATGAATGAATGAGAAGAAACCAATGCGCTGTGCTAACAAGTATGAGAAGAATAATTGGAAAGCACATGACGAATCTATACAACATGACAGTGACTCGAAGATGGAAGACCTGGGAGAAAGGAAGCTTGGCTGTGTTGAATTGAAATGCTGTGCTTCGAAGAATTGGAACGGTCTCGAAGTTCCGTCCGGAGTCAGAAGGTCGAAGTCGGCTGGTTCGGAGAATGGGTTATTGAACCAGTCGAAGGATGAGAACTGTCTTTGGAGTATGGCGTATGGATTCGGTTCGAAGTTGATTTCTTCGAAGGTGTCACGCGAGGTTGTAAAGTGAAAGGTTGAGTAGGTTCGATGAGCAATGTGCATATGCATTTCGAAGGAGTGCTTTCTCGAAGATGAATAGCAATGGTTCGAATGTCTCGAAGTTGAATAGCTGAGATGATTGGTTCGACTTTTCGAGCTGAGCCGAGCTGTCGCGTGACAATTACAAATTCAAAGCTTATTTTAACATATTTTTCTGAAAAAGGAGAAGACTGTATTTCCAAAATGTGCATAGTGAGCAATAGTTCTTTGAGGTTGGAGTGTACAATTTTCATAGATTTTGAAATGACACCGGATAGCTCTTCAGGTTTTGATGGAGTATGTGCTTTGATTTGGTACCATAAGCCCATCAGAGTCTTCAGCCACTCATCCAACAGAGCCCTTGTCAGGGCCCACATCCATAAAATGAATGGGTACAATGACAACACAGGCCTATCAATAGAAAACAGGACAACAATTTAGCTTTTTAAATTATTTATCTGACTAAATCAAAAGAAAATTGATCAAGATGGCCAAACTATACTGTGAACAGAAATGGGAGAACCAAAATTTTTGTATGGTGATAATGGAAGTCAACTTAATCATTTCAAAAAAAAAGTTCAATGATGAATCCAGAAAATCCACTAGGACCTGGTGATTCACAAAAATCAGTCTGACCACTCCCTCATATAGAACATTGTAGGTGTGTGGTATGTTATACCAAGTGCCTTTCAAAGTGTCATAACCAGATACTGCCTCATGTCATACCTGCTTGCCAAGGATCCTGCAGGACTGACCCCATGCTTGTGGCTAGCTAAGAGACAAATACTCATCTCAATTGTTATTGATAGACACATTGCAGGTCAATTTTTACCAGCCTGTGGAGCTGATACTTCAAGAAGATGATCACATCTGACCTGGCCACTGTGATGATTTTATTTTACTAGATTTTTGTTTTACCCTTACAGGTAACCAGTTGGCAGAACACAACTCCTTATAATGCATACTTTTTACATAGAAATGCATATTTTGCTTTTCTTACAGGCGAACAATACCTCAGCCCCATGTATCACTCCACCAAATTCCATGAATTTCTTTTGAACTAAGTTTCTTATTCAGATTGAGGGCAGAACCTCTCCGCTTTCCAAATTTAAGTCATGTATGGATGGGGCAAATACTCCTGCACAGTCAGAAGTTTTAATGAGGGGGTTATGTAGGCTGCTGTTTTTGCAGAAATAAAAAGGGGAAGAGTTTCCGGATGCTTCATGCAAATGATGGTCTGGCACTTCTACCTCAGAAAAGTTTATTCATCTTTGTATGTAATAGAAATATGATCAAATTAACAAACAAAAAACCAGACTAAAAAGCAACAAAGAGTAGATGATATATATATATATTTAGAAAACAGAGAATAAATAAGAGAAGAGAAAATTGCTGCATACCACTAATTATGGAAGGATGTGTGAGGGAATAGTGAGGACTTTGAAGATTTGAAGTTAGGAAGAAAGAAGGAGAAGCCACTAGTCTCTGAAGAAGATAAAATAATAGTGATCAGATATTTTTGCATCAAACACAAGAAGGAGAAAATGAATTTAGAGAAGAGAGAGTGAGAAAGGTGAGGTATAATAACAAATATCTACTGTAAGTAAGTGAACTTTAACACTTATGAGAACAAGCTGCCCGCTTATTGCATCTAGTTGATGCTTGATCTTGAGATTATATAGCCTAAGATTGAAGTTGTCAGATGAATGATTGTGAGTGACGAAAAAGGATATGACTTTAAATAGTCAGGTCTTGAGGATTTGATTGCGGGACTTGAATCTTGGCTGTAAAAATGAGCTGAGAGTCTTGACGAGTCTGAGGAATGAAAAATGAAAAATGAGCTTCTTTTAACCTTCAGAATAGAGTATCCCTAAGAAATTTTAGTTGCTAGTCTTGTTAGACTGTGGAGTAAGAAGCCCCGCAGACAATTTCATAGAAGGAGGGAAACCCATGCATGCCAATGATAGCATTATATTGAAAACTCTACAGTACGGCAGAAAATAGATATTATGCATGTGTTTTGAAAACCAACTGGATTTTTTTTTAAAAAATATTTACCACTGCAAGTGTAATTGGCTGTCTGGTAATTTGATTTCTATTTTTAAGACAAAAAAAATAAGTTGTAAGATTTTAAGTAAAAGTTTTTCAGATTGATTCAGGGTTGTTGGCATAAACCACAGAAAACATGATGAAATGAATACATCCAAAAAACTCAAGGATCATAAGACATTCTTACTGTGAAATGCATGTAAGCAAACCACAGACAGAAAAAAACAAATGAAGGTAACAGTGAACAGTATACAAATGTAATGCTGCTTCCACATATGGGAGTACTTTGAAACAGAATTTCCATAACTCAGTTTCTTCTTCCATGTAATGAACCATTTCCACAGATTTTTGTGATTTCTTGAGTTCTGAAGAATTGGCAGTTGTTCCAGCAGTGACAGAATCAACAGGGGTTTCGGCATATTGCTCTGAAACAGGAAAAGTATCTATTTCTGAAATGTGAGTAGTGAGCAGTGGTTGTTTGAGGTTGGAGTTTTCAATTGTCATGGATTTAGAAATGCCCCCGGAATGCTTTTCAGGGTTTGATGTGTTGAAATCACTTCTGCATCCGGTTCCTCTAGTCCCAAGAGAATGGGTCTCAACCCCCATCTTCCCAATTCAGATTATGACTTTCTGCTTTGATAATCATCTCCGCGGATCATCTTGGTTCAGGCTAATCTCACTCAACATCCTCAAAAATATAAACTCACCTCTTTCACATTATCAATCTCTTTCCTTGGGGAGCTCCCAATTTATCATTTTCATCTTTTGGTCACTCTACCTTCATCCATGTTGAACAAGTCTGATCCAGCTCCTCCACCTGCGCCATTATCATCACTTGCACCCTTCATTCCTCATCATCAATACTCACCATCAACCTCAATCTATCAACTATCAATCTCATAAAATGGTCTCAGAAATTCGTCCAGTATGTTTCTGATTTTGTCCTTGTCTCTTTAGCATCATACAATTGATAAACGTCTCTTCCTCAGTTTTGCTTTCCCTACTTTTGCTTTACCACTCTTTGTCATCTCTACCTGTGTTGTGCTTAGTCTTGTTGTTTTTGCCTGAAGGTAATTTTTTCCTCTTTTTCTTTTTGTTTTTACTAGTTGTTCTGATAAAAAAACTGTTAGGATGCTCGGTTGTGACACTTGAGTGACAGCAACCAAAGGCGAGTCAAGGAGTATTGTTTGGGGTTTTTTATCATGTTTTTACTGCGCCGCACACATTGTATATAGTCTATGTGCTCCCGGTTCCTCATCTCTTCTTCACCGAGTTGAGGAACCAAACCGGGACGCTAACCTGAGCCGATCGCCATTGCCGGACACGCCACAGGTCAGTATGCAATGTATTCTTTACCGAGATGAGGAACCAAACCGGGACGCTAACCTGAGCCAATCGCCATTGCCGGACACGCCACAGAGCTGTCACGGTCCGCTCATTATAAAAACCACTTCTTAAGTTCCTAAAATCCTTTTATGATGGAGTATGCTCTTTGATTCTGTCTACCATGACCCTATCGCAGTCCTCAGCCACTCTTTCAATTGAGGGCTCCTCAGGGCGCAAATTCATTGAATGAATGGGTACAATGATAACACAGGCCTATCAATAGAAAACAGGCAACAAGTTAGCTTTTTACTGATTTGCCTCACTAAATCAAATGAAAATTGATTAAGATGGCCAAACTCAACTGTGAACAGAAATGGGAGAAGCAATTTTTTTTTGTGGTGATAATGGCAGTCAACTGAATGCTTACAACAAAACAAGTTCATTAATTCTGATTCAAGAAAATGTGCTAGGACCTGGGGATTCACAGAAATCAGCCTGACCACTCCCTTATATAGAATGTTACATGTCATGTGTGGTTGGTTATACCAATCCCTGTGATACAACCTCATTTCATACATGCTTGGCAAGGAGCCTGCGGGACTGAACCCATGCTTATATTCAGCTAAGAGACAAATAATCATCTGAATTGTTATTGATAAACGTATTGCGGGTTGAGTTTTACCAGCCTGCAGAGTTGATAATTCCAGCAGATGATCATGTTCTATCTGCCTGCTCCAAAGATTTTATCTGACTAGATGTTTGGTTTTCCCTGACAGGTAATCAGTAGGGAGAATCAAACTCCTCATAATGCATATTTTTTACATAGAAATGCAGATTTTGGGGTTCTTACAGGCAAAAGCTACCTGAGCCGCATGTATCACTCCACTCAAGTCCATGAATTGCTGTTGAACTAAGTTTATTATTCAGATGGGGGGAAGCACTTCTCCACTTGCCAAATTTAAGACATGTACCTGGGATGGGGCAAATACTCCGGCACAGTCAGAAGTTTCAATGAGGGGGTTATGGAGGCTGCTTTTTTGCAGACATGAAAAGGGGAAGAGTTTCTGGATGCTTCATGCAAATGATGGTCTGACACTTCTACCTCAGAAAATTTTGTTCATCTATGTATGGCAGAAATTACATATCATGCATGTGTTTTGAAAACCAACTGGAAGAAAAATATACATTACATTTACCACTGTCAGTGTAATTGGCTGTGTGGTAATTTGATTTTTATTCAGGAAAAAAAAAAACCAGTCGTAAGATGTAAGTCACTCTCACTAGGCTAAAGTAAAACTTTTTCAAATTGATTCAGGTTGCTTGGCATAAGCAACAGCAAACATGATTAAATGAATACATCCACAAACCTCAGAAAGGAGGATAAGGAAGCCATACTAGGAAATGGTTTGTTCAGATCATAATAACAAAATAATAATAACACATGTAAAGGAGAACAAAAACAACCGCTGCTGCTTCTGGGAAATACAGGAATGCTTTGATCACCAAGTATTCCAGCAAATCAGTTATGTCTGCCAGATAAAAACCTAATTCAGACGAGTTTTGCCATTTATTGAGCTCCAAATTGTTGCCAGTTTTTCTAACAGTGAGACAATCAAAAGGGGTTTCAGCACATTTTTATGAGACAGGAAAAGAAGCTATTTCTGACATCTGAGTAGTGAGCAGTGGTTACTTGAGATTTGAGTTTTAAATCATCATGGATTCTGAAATGACATGGGAAAGCTCTTCAGGGTTTGATAGAGTATTTGCTTTGGGTCTGTCCATCATAACCCAATTGGTGTCTTCAGCCACTCTTCCAACAGAGCGCTCCTCAGGGCCCAAATCCATCAAATGAATGGGTACAATGACAACACAGGCCTATCAATAGAAAAAAAGCAAACCAGTTAGCATTTCCTGATTTATCTCACTAAATCAAATGAAAATTGATCAAGATGGCCAAACTCAACTGTCAACAGAAGTGGGCGAACCAACATTTTTTTCATGGTAATGAGTCCTAGCTAATCTGCCTTATTCCCCTCCCGCCAAATGAGTTGAAGCCGTGATGCCAAAGAAGCAAGGTTGAACCTCTTGAAGGCGGACCAATATTAAGTTGAATGAAGTTAACTAGGATAGAGAAAGGCTTTTAACTGTAAGAGATTTTGAGTTAAAAAATTCAAGGACTACAAGTAAATCTAAAATGATGTATTGAGACAATTAACACTATTTGAACATTGGATTTAAGATGCTGGTGAGTTATGTCAACAGCAGTTTGAAGACTTGAAATACCCTTATCCTTGAGGACCAGTTATGTGTTCTGCACATTTGGTGAGTTATGTCATTGGCAATTTGGGTGAAATCAAGAGGTTTGAGTTGATCATGGAATTGAGGTAATCACTTAATTAGATCATGAAGATTTAAGAGAGTCTCTTGAGAGGAATGACTGAGCCAATGAAGGCCAGGATCAGAAGTGATGGGAAGGGTGAATTGGTGTTATTTCTGATGAAGAAAAGAGAAAGATGACTAGATAGCTCTGGTGAGCCTGATATAGAAGTGAAACAATTGACAGGCTTGTTACATGAATTTGAAATGAAAGTAAACTTGTAAGTGAATAAATTTTAATATAAAATAGAATTCACTCTACAGTGAAATTCTAAAAAATTTGAGTTGTGCAGTTGGTTCAACCTTGCACTACTGAGTACACACCAGAGCTTGGCCAGAGCTTCATTCAAGCTTGAGGCAGAGCATTCCTGGAGCTCCCGCATATCAACTGCTGGTAGTTGCTTGAGTTTTTCTTGCAGTGTATTATGTTTTGGTTTTTTCATCATCAAGTTAATTAATTGAGGTTTTTTGAGTACTTCTCTGAAACAGAATCATATAAAATAAGCTGAAACTTCCCAATAGAAATTCAAAAATTTTCTCAATAAATTCTCAGAATTTGAGGCTTGATTCCAATCCCCTTGCCTCTGAATTTTGTCTATAGACGGCCCTCAGACAAAGTCCAAGCCTACAAGAGGAATGTTTATGACAAAATTTTGGAGTTCCTTGACACAGGCTGGGATAATTCAAGTGAGGGGAGAGGCCCTGCTACACAACTGATTGATTACTTCAGAACTTGAAACAACAGGTATTCATGATTTAACAAATGGTCTGCAGTAATTACTTAAAGCCACTATGTTTCATTCATGTTTTACAAAGATCTTAGTAAGGTTTCAGTGGAATGTTAGTAAAGTCTTGGTCAGATGCAATAAATCAATTGATGAGACATGGATCCCCTACTCAAGATTCAAAACCTGTAGGATTAGATAAAACCTGTTTCCAACCGCTCAGTTCCAGAGAGATGATTGAAAATTCTATTAAAGAAAATGATTATTTTTTTCCATATTCCCAAATCTCTTCAACACCCAGAATTTAAGCTCAAAAATTATGGTGGTATTTTGGAAAGCCCTGCTTATATGCCTGCTTAGCTTGAGCAGCCCTCCCATCAAATGCTATTTTCCATTTCAAGGGCTGTCTGAAATGAAACAGGAAATATCACAGGGTGGTGATCAAAGGTCAAGCACTCTTTCAAAGTTGATACATCTCCCTAATTCCCACACGGATTGCTGATAAAACACAAGTTTATTAGGAATATTGTGAGCCACAAGGAGCCTTTGCTTTGTTTGAGCCTGACAATTCCAATGGGTCTCAAACCTCTAGATCCTGAGCCAGCTCAAACCACCTTAGAGGGAGGTAAAAGATTGCAAGGCAATGGTCACCAAACACAAGGTGTGTCTCATTTTTTCAGCTTTCTAAAATTCATCTTTTGAAAACTTTTTCTGGTCTTCTTTTGGATAAAAACCCATGAATGCTATCAATGATAAATGATTTAACATTGAACTTTCATGTGGTATTCTCAAACCCAAGCTCAATCTTTTTTCAAAGAATATATATCATCAACCAGAGAAATTGAAGAATTTGATTTTATGGGTGAGAAATAATTCTGCTCTAAAATCTGTGAAAGAAGATGGATAGGTGCTTACTATAATGCAAAAACCTGGGAGAGATAGGTGTAATGAATAAAAAATCTAATATGCATTTACAGCCATATGATTACAAATCTACAATTATTCACCAGAAAGAAAGTTTAGAACTGAATGGGCCTCTCAGAAACAATCAAATTGGTAAGAAATGATACATTCCTTCATTTTCAATAGATTTAAGAAACTTCATTATCAAGAAGATAAATCTGAATTACCACTTTTCTCAGATGAAAATCATCCAGAGAAATTTCATAAAAGACAAAAGAGTCTATGGAATAAACAGGAGTTGAATTCTGGAAATAAATTACCACCATTGGCTTCACAAGTGGACCAATATTTTTGTTAGTTTTCATCTTCTTTTTGTGAAATTTTGATTTTTATGTTTTATTGAAACTCTAAATGAGACAATATCTTAAAAATTAGTAAACTGTTGAGGGTGCTAACTGCTATGAATTTCCAGGAAATTCTTCAAAAACTGTGAACCTTCCATCATGGATAGGCCAATTTCCAGGGTTAATTCAAGGAATTGAAATGTGTCAAAGAATGCATCCTCAAATGGTTGAAACAAAACCCTTTTTCCAATCTTCCAATATATGTGAACACTCAGTATCAAGTATGCCAGTTTCTCATGGATCCTTGACAGGGAACTTGGGTGGAGTTGGTACAAGTACTGTTGAATCAGTTCCCAAATATCCAAAAAATCACAGTAAAGAGATGAAAAGGAAAATGGGGGGGAATAGAGTGTTTGATAGTTCAAAAAGAGAGCCAGGAGAAAATTTGATTGAGGAAATGAAAAAATGGATGTTCATCTCTGGAGCTTCACTCTATCTTGTCACCCCTAACCACCAGGGTTTAACCTTGAATTATCAAAAAGAAAAAACAGAATTCACTGAGAGATTTTCTTCAAGAATGAAACAGATAATCTTGGAGAAAAGATATTTCCCAATGAAGAATCTAAACTTATTCTTGTTACAATTTTCTGATCTTATTTGGTTAATTAATCTTAGACTTCTTGAAATTTTAGGAGCTCTGAAACCAGAAGAATATTTGGAAAATATGGTTGCATTACAAGATTGGATTCTCAGCATCTTGGATGATAAAATGAACTCTAGAAAGAAAACCACAATACTTGATTTAGAAGGAAAGGAAAATTTGATCTTGATTGTTCCAGAGTATAACACATTAGTTCAATTCCTTGAATATTCTCTCATCTCAGAAGTAAATGATAACCATTTTTCAATTCTACAAAGGCCAACTAAAACTAGGGGAAAAGCATTGGTGGGAGGAGTCTCTGAAAGACAATCACTACTTTCAAAAGCAGCTACACATTTCACATTATTTTACTACAGAGAAGCAAATGAATTGAAGTGGAAAAATGTTTTTATTACCAAAGATCAATTTATCTCACACATGAGAAGAATCCAAATTTATCCCATGAATTCCAGATATTCAGATGCAAAATGGGGCAAAGATCTTCCAAACCTCCAACTACTTCCTTGGGGTAACAACAAAGAAGGTAAAGGAGAACCACTTTGGAAACATTATTTGATGCCCAGGGTGTATCCAACCAAACTGGATGTATACTTTAGAAAATTACCACACAATTTAAACAAGAGAGCCTCAGATGAAGGTCTAGAATCCATTTCTCAAGATTCATTGAAAATAATCCAGTTACTTATCAGATCAAACAGGGGTGGTGAGATTGAAAGATTGATTGGAAATGAGGAAATACACTCAATCATTCCCTTTATCAAACAGGAAAATCTGCATTCAAATGTTTCTGTAAATAAATTGGTATTATTTCACAGGTTTATCTGGATCCTCAATTCATTATTTATTGAATTCTTAGGTCATTCAATTAGCAAAGGTTTGGAAGATCCAATTTTAATGAATGAACAAAATGAAATGCTAAAGGTGCTCTTTGAAGTTCTCACAGCAAGGTGTCATCCTCAGGAAAAGTCAACTTCCACCAGCCACCTGGGGGGCATGGTTGGAGATTTCGAATTTCAAGAAAAGAATAAAATTCAAGAAGGAATATTCAATTTGATAAATAATGAAAATTTAAATGGAAAAAAAATTTCAACCCCAAATTACAAGCTTGAAGATTTTTCTCATGAGGAAACATCAATTTTTTTGAAGTGGGCTTTGTTGTTCCTGTCTTATCATTACCGTAAGACAAATTCTCCCAAATGGTACACATTACTCCTTCACACTTTAAATTGTTCTGGTCATGATCAACCAATTTTTTCTGATGTATTTGAAAGGATTGCCCAAAGAGTCTTGAAACCTGCTTATACTTACAGTTCCAAATTACAAAGCTTACCTCAAATAACAAAAATTCAATTAATACCATGGAATGCTCCATTCACCTTAACTGCTTTAGAACATGCAAGGCTAGGAACTATTTTCAGTAAAATAAATTAATGAATTGAAAAATCATGTTATCCTGCAAGCATTTCAAATCTTATCCAGCTGAATCACAAGATATTTCTGTTTCCCCTTCTTTTTTTTCTGTTCCCCCCTCCCCAAAAATACTTTTCACCCACCAAAGATACTCAGGGAGTTGAAGGTCCCCCTGCCTGCCTAGTTCAATGTGGTAACCCATTTCTGTTCATAAATGTCTTCATTAAGCCATTCATATCAGAAACTATTGTAATTTTTATTACAGATTCAGATTGTACACCTCAAATTATCCCCAGTAGCCCTCTTGCAGGGGCGTTGATAAACGCACGCCAAGCGCGCACGCCAACGCCAACCCGCACGCCAAATTTGTTTGGCGTGCAGGGCCTACACGCCTTTTTTTTTGGGCGCGTAGGGTCTACACGCCAAAAAAACAGGGCGTGTGGGAACCACACGCCATTTTTGGCGTGCGGGTCTCACACGCCAATTTATTTTGGCGTGTAGACCCTACACGCCAAAAATAATTGTCGTGTAGGCCCCGCATGCCAATTGTTTGGCGTGCGGGTCCCACACGCTCACGTAATTGAATGGGCCCTCCCATTCGATTACGTGAGCGGGGGAATTGTATCTCCCATACACATAATACATACATGTATTATGTGTATGGGATATACACATCCCCCGCTCACGTAATCGAATGGGAGGGCCCATTCGATTACGTGAGCGAGCCCAAGTCTGTTTCCGGACTGGGGCTCGCTTATGGTCCTGGTTTTTTTAACCAGAACCACAACAAACACCGCCCACTGCTCACTGATCCAATCAAAAAAAACGGTGAGTCTGAAAATCCAAAAAAAAAAAAAAAAAAAAAAAAAAAAAAAAAAAAAAAAAAAAAAAAAAAACAAACAAACAAAAACAAAGAAAAAAAAAAAAAAAACAAAAACAAAAACAAAAACAAAAACAAAAACAAAAAAAACAAAAATAAAAAATAAATAAAAAATAAAAAAAAAAACAAAAAATGAGAAAAACAAAATGAGAAAAAAACCCCAAAAAAACCAAAAAAAAGGGATTTTTTGGGGTTTAATTTTGTGGGAGAAAAAAAGCCCACAGGCCCAGGGCTCCAAGACCCAACTGGCCCAAAGACAGGGCCCAATGGCCATAAGAAGGGGCCCGCCTCTGCCCATCACCTCCAGTGGGCCCACAGGCCCACTTTGATGCTCCAAAGGGGCAATAAAACATTCAAAGGGGCCATTCAAACCCCCCAGGCAGCTCAAAGGGCCCTGTATAAGCCCCAGACGCACTCCATCCCCCCCAAAAGTGGCCCATCCCAAACACATCTCTTCCTATTTCTATTTTTTTTTCACCGTAAATATAGTAACACGTGCTGACATACTCTCCCATTCAAATGCTAACAGATTCCGCACAAATCACCAAATCAGCATCAAAAGATGTCTCACACCGGTGATTACAACTCTGCAAGCAATCAGCCTCCACGCCCGTACGGATTCTATGAGGTCGACCCCAACCATCACCCTGGCGCCCCACTTGGCAACTTGTATCAAAATCAAATCTCTGCGTATGGAAATTCACACGTGCTTGGCCAACCTGCAGCTCCACCCAATCAATCAGGCCACGTAGCAACTAACTATGGCTACCCAAGAAACCAATACGGCCAAGCCCCCCAGCCCCTTACTGTCACCCCAGCCCACCCAGCCACCTACAGCTTCACAGACAACAGCTACAGACTGGCAATCCAGCCAAACCCTGTCCCCCCAGCCCACCCAGTAGCGCAGCCTGTGTTCCGCCCATATGAGGTACAATTGCCTCAATTCACCCACTATCACCATCAACCTCCAGCCTCTACCTATCAGCTTGATCCAGCCCAACCATCCTATCTGGCTCAGCCAGCTCTCTACGCACCACCTCATATAACTCAAGCCCCACCATCCCATCCGTTTCCGCAACCCCATCAAGCACCACAAATCTCATACTACTGGCGGCCAGGACCCCAACCATTGTCCCAACCGGCCAACCCATTCACTCTTGGACCCACTCACTTCCAAGGCCCGCCAACCTCTCACAATTTCCCTGTTGGCCAACCATCAGTGCCCGCTCCGCCACAGACAAATCAAGTCCCTTCCATACCTGTCATGCAAGATATGCAGCCATCTCTGGGGGAAATAACCTCCTCTGCGCCATTTAGCCCTCAAATTTGGCCACCTGCACAACCAAGTCCTCGTCAGTTTCCCCCAGCAACTTTCAGCCCTCAAGTCCCTCAAACTGTGGCTGAAGGTGAGTCTTCAAATAATTCTCCACTTTGTTTTCATCTTACCAAGAACTGATGTTTACCTACTCAATCTCCCAGTCAAATACCCAAGGGCCATGGCTACATCTCCCGGCGGATATCAACCTGCATCACCCAGCCCTCAACTATTTCCCCGAGCAAATTTCAGCCCTCAAGTCCCTCAAACTGTGGCTGAAGGTGAGTCTTCAAATACTTCTCCACTTTGTTTTCATCTTACCAAGAACTAATTTTTACCTGCACAATCTCCCAATAAAATACCCAAGCGTCACGGCTACATCTCCCGGCGGGTATCAACCTGCACCACCCAGCCCTCAACTGTTTCCCCAAGCAACTTTCAGCCCTCAAGTCCCTCAAACTGTGGCTGGAGGTGAGTCTTCAAATACTTCTCCACTTTGTTTTCATATTACCAAGAACTAATGTTTACCTACACAATCTTCCAGTAACATACCCGCTCAATTGTTTAGGACATTCACCGCTGGCCACCGCAATGTTACCCGCCGCCAATCAACCGCATAAAGTGTTGATGAAATCTGAAGATGTACAATCTTATGATTATTCAGTTGGCAGTAAGTTCTTCTAGTTTCTTAATTCTCCCACTTTAGGCAGACTGGCTGAACTGCTTGTGTTTCCAGATGCAATGGATGCACCACCCGAATTCCTTTTCACATGTGTCACTGATCTCAAACACTTTGTCACCACATGGGCCCACGAGCATGGTTACGCTCTGAAAGTTTGTGCTTCCAAGCGGGACAAGAACATCTACTTTGCATGCACAGTTGCCGGGGAAGACCAAACCTCAGTTGATGCTATCCAGTTTCGAGAATCTAGGAATAAGCGACTGGGGTGCTGCTTCAAAATATCTGGCCACAAACCGACTTCAGTAAAACTCAAGGATGCACCATGGGAACTCCGATGCCGAAAGACGATTGAGCACAATCATGGTCTAATCAATCTGGAACATGTAGTCATCCACAAGAAGCTCTCTGTCAAAGGCCAAACTGAGGTTGCTCGCTTATTGTCTCTCGGAATGCAACCCCAGGCAATCGCTAGACTCCTTACTAGCAGTGAGGGAAGGTTTGTAACCAACAGGACGATATACAACACAAAGCAGGCACTGAGGGCGGAGAAGAGGGCTGGCAACACCCCAATTGAGTACCTCCTACGTTGCCTCAACGAATCCAATTGGACACACGAGGACGTTTATGATACAGACGGCAAGCTCCTTTACTTGTGGTTTGCGCACCCAGGATCGTTTCTTCTTGCTCGCAGGTTCCACCATGTGGTCAACATTGACTGCACTTACAAGATGAACCTGAACAACTACCCCCTGCTGCATGTGGTTGGCCAAACTGCAACCAATCACAGTTTTTCAATTGGTTTTTGTTTGATGCAAAACAAGAAGAATGAGGCCTACTCATGGGCTCTTGATAAGTTGAAGTGGGTGGTATATTTGACTAATCACCTATTCTCATCAGAAACTGACTGTACTCCGGTGCCTGTGTGATACCCATAGATCTATATGGGACGCTGACCACGCGCCAAAGGTCTTTGTGACAGACAGGGAATCGGCACTGCGTAATGCTATCTCAAAGCACTTTCCGAATGCAACCGCGAACTTGTGCATGTGGCACATCAATCGGAACATTGTGACAAACTGCAAGCAAGCCTTTGCTGGCGATGGCAAAGAATGGGCCAAATTCATGAGGCTCTGGCATGAGGTCGCACATGCCCCCAATGAGGACACCTGCAACTCAAAGTGGGCTCAACTGACACGGTACCTAGTCACTCGAACTAACGTCTACAAATACCTGTACAAGAACGTCTGGAGCGAGCGACACAAGTTCATGAATGCGTGGGCCGGAATGACACCCCATCTAGGAAATCAGACTTCGTCACAATGTGAATCTGCCCACAGCTGGCTGAAAACCTGTGTGACATTGGCTAGGTGCGACTTTGCAACACTTTTCATTACAATTGCTGCAGCAGTGGACCAACAACTTGACACAGCCCACACAAACCTGGCACACGAGTTACAGAAGGGATTAACCGGACTACCAAATGCCTTCAAGTCCCTCAGCTGCAAAATCTCCTGTCATGCGCTCAAGTTGGCCTTGTCTCAGTACAACAAGTTCATCAAGATGAAGAAATCCAAGCCTGGGGATCCCAGCCTTCAATGCAAAGGTAATTTCCAGGCTGGCTTGGGCATTCCGTGTTTGCACACTATTGAATGTTTGGTCCAGGGGAAGGGAGATGTGGAGCCTTCTGATTTCCATGTCCAGTGGCATCTGGCCTATAACCCTGATGGTCCAGTGAGTCCTCCTGATGTATGACTTGTTCATGTCCCTCCTAGCTAATCTTCATCTATGTTCATTGCAGGCTCTTGATCAACCACTGTACGACTTTGACAACGATTTTGAGGATTTCAAGCAGGAGATCTTGGCTTCCCACCACCCCTCGGCGTTAGAAGCAACAATGAAAAAATTATGAAGGGTCCATGCAAACACACATGTGGTTCCGCTTGCAGAGCCTGATCCTATCCGAGTGAAACACATACTGGAAAGGCCGTGGAAGAAGAGAAAGGGTAGTGGGCGAGTTCAAAAGCGCGATGACACCCATGCGGAAATTGTGGAAGCGCAAATCCAAAAGGCGCAGGCAAGGAAAGCAAGACAGAAGGCCGGTGTATCAAAAGGAAAAGGGGGTAAGCGACAGTCCAAGCGGGCGCAGACTCCATTGGACACCTCAGCTTCTTCCTCTGGGGACCTGGATGAGCTACCCAGTGTGGAGACACTCATGCGTAAGCAACTTTATTGCATGTCTTTTTAAGAGGCTGATAACTGATGGACTTACTAAGCAGTCAAGAGAAATCACCCCCCACGAGTTGGCAGCCTCACTATTGGGAAACGGAATCGGGGGTCTTTGAGTTCAGGAACATCACGGCGCAAGGAAACGTGGCAGCCCAAGTATGGTAGTATGGATGGTGTAACAGATGAAGATTCTGATTCTGCAGATGCAGTTTCAGATGAAGATTCTGATGCCCCAGATGGGGAATCAGATGAAGAATCTGATGCCCCACATGGGGCATTGGAAGAAGAATCTGATGCCACAGATGGGGAATCAGTTGCAGAATCTGACGCACA
Source organism: Puccinia hordei (assembly GCA_007896445.1). Taxonomy (NCBI): domain Eukaryota; kingdom Fungi; phylum Basidiomycota; class Pucciniomycetes; order Pucciniales; family Pucciniaceae; genus Puccinia; species Puccinia hordei. The sequence goes on from RDRW01000370.1 coordinate 110,525, forward strand.
AGGTGGGGAATCAGATGAAGAACCTGATCCCCCAGTGGATTCCTCCTCATCTATTGAGATGCAGGTTGAGGAAAAGCAGCTGTCACCTCCAGAAGCCTCAATAAAAGCCTCAAGCTCTCATGATCAGTTGCAGGGTGAGGCCAGGCTACATTCACCCCCCACAGCCAAGGTAAGTACTATAACTTTGACATTAGATTATCAAGTTCTGATTCCATTGTATGTTTCATAGGACCGGCATGTAGATGCTGAGGTTGCACCCAAGGCTGGCCGAACAAGACAGGGGAATACCAACCCTGATGTTGCAGTGAGTGACTCAAGCTTGACACGGACAAGGAGGAATGCACTGACTCTGACTGATAACCGACTTCTCATCATTCTTGTCAGGCGGAGCTTCCACCACGGATCTTAAAATACCTGCATTCCACTTATAACCCTGCAGGTGATGGGAACTGTGGTTATGCATGTGTGGCACATGAATTGGCAGCAGATAGACCAGAGGGTCCCTACGCTAAGGCCAATGGGTGGTACCAAGTGGGGCGTTGAAAACGCACGCCAACGGCGCACGCCAACGCCAACCCGCACGCCAATTTTTTTTGGCGTGCGGGGCCTACACACCATTTTTTTTTGGCGTGTAGGGTCTACACGCCAAAAAAAAAGGGCGTGTGAGACCCACACGCCAAAAATGGCGTGTGGTTCCCAACGCCATTTTTTTTTGGCGTGTGGGCCCCGCAGCCAAATAAAATTGGCGTGTGGGCCCCGCACGCCAATTGTTTGCGTGCGGGTCCCCCCTCGCTCACATAATGGTGGGACCACTCAATTACGATACCTCGTCAGCCAGGAGGAAGCCTCCCGGCCGACGAGGCTATACAACCTCGTCAGCCAGGAGGAAGTCCTCCTGGCCGACGAGGTTGTATAGCGTTGGCGGGAGGACTTCCTCCCGGCTGACGGGGTTATACAACCTCGTCACCAGGAGGACTTCCTCCTGGCCGACGAGGTTGTATAGCCTCGTCGGCCGGGAGGTGGCCGACGAGGTTATACAACCTCGTCGGCCAGGAGGAAGTCCCCCGGCCGGCGAGGCTATACAACCTCGTGGCCAGGAGGAAGTCCTCCTGGCTGAGTTGTATAACCCCAGCCGGGAGGAAGTCCTCCCGGCCGAAGGCAAAACCTGTCGAGGAGGACTTCCTCCTGGCTGAGAGGTTGTATAACCTCGCCGGCCGGGAGGAGTCCTCCCGGCTGACGAGGTGTCAGCCAGGAGGACTTCCTCCTGGCCGACGAGGTTGTATAGCTGCCGCCGGGAGGATCCTCCCGGCGTTGTATAACCTCGGCCGGCCTCGCTCACGTAATCGAGTGGTCTCCCACTCGATTATGTGAGCGAGGGGGGACCCCACGCCAAACAATCGTGTGGGCCCCGCAGCCAGTTTGGCGTGCGCTCCCACACGGTTTGGCGTGTGAGAGCACGCCAAACAATTGGCGTGCGCGGCCCATATTTGGCGTGCCGCCAAAAAAAAATGGCGTGTGGGAACCACACGTTTTTGGCGTGCAGGTCTCACACGCCAATTTATTTTGACCCTACATGCCACGTGTAGGCCCCGCACGCCAAAAAAAATGGCCGGGTTGGCGTTGGCGTGCGCGCTGGGCGTGCGTTTATCAACGCCCTACCAAGTGCGAAAGGATGTGTTAGAAGAGATGGAAAAGAACAAGGCACATTGGACAAGATACCTTGGGGGGCCTTCAGAATTCGACCGCGCTTACAGACGTGTTCAGGTGACTGACCCATGTGGATCAGTCCCCATGGACAAATGGATGAGCAAGTTGGATGTGGGAACTATTCTGGCCAATGCGTATAACCGGCCATTTGTCTTCCTCAGCAGAACGGGCGTGAGCACCACATATATTCCCGCCACAGTTCCCCCGGACCCTAAACCGCTTCCAGCCCTCTTCTTATCATTTTTCAATGATAATCATTGGATACATGTGATAGTCAAGCGGACCCCCACGATTCCCTTTCCTCTCCCTAAAGTCTCCCGGTTATTTCACAAGAGCCCAGCAGCTGCTTGGCTAGACTGTGTTTCCCCTTCCACTACTCTTCACTCTTTGATCCCTAAATGATTAAATGTACCAAGTTACTGCAAGTAACACTAATTATTATTATCCTTATTAATATTTACCATTCTTATTATTCTTTAATATTATTCCTTTAAGATCTCTAGTGAATATTATTAGTATTATTAATTCATCATTATGATTTTAAGAAGTGATAACATAGTATTATTAAACTACAATCTTTACAATAAATAATATACTTAATTTAAACATACTTAAATCCGTTTTTTTTTAATTTAATTTTTTGCGGGCGGATTTTCATTATTTTTCAAAGTTTTAAATTTATTTCTCATACTTACAGGGGTTTAGAATCTTATGGTAATCTTTATTTTGCAAAAAACCATGTCTTCCATTTTTTTTGGCCAATCCACCCGGTTTTTTCATAAAAAATCCTCACAGCTTAATTTCCAGGATTTCTCAACATTTTAACATTTTTTTAAACTTTTCTCAAGCACTTTAAGGGGTGTAGAATTTAATGTGACTAACAGTTTTTTTTTAAAAATCACTGGTTGGATTTTTATGATTTTTGGACTCAATTTATTTCCAAACACCTTCACGTCTGTCTTTCAAGATATTCAGGGAGTTTTAAATGGATTCATACACTTTAGAGGGTAAAGAATTCATTGGAAACAAATACTGATTATAAAATTGACTTCTTATCAGATTTCATGACAAAGAAATGGAAATACAATTATACACAGAGGTATGGTACATTGCATGATGCTTTGGAGTGTTACACGTTGTTTATTAAATAAACAAAAACCAAGTGTAAATGCGGAAAACCAGGTGCACTGCGCAGCCGCAGCCGCGCAGAAAACCGGGTGTAAACGCGGAAAAACCGGGTTTTTTTATTAATGCCCTAGAATAAATGAAATGAATAAAATAAATAAATAAAATACAAAGCAAGAGACATAATTGCAAGTTAATAATTTATTAATAAATAATAAATGTCATTAACAAAAAAGAGACATTAGTACAGACTAAGAGTGCGCACACAAATAATATGTATAAGAAAGAGAAATTGTTATCAACACTACTGATAACAGCTAGAAAATGCTGACAAATGGTGAATATACGCCTGAATTACATTCCTGAACTGATATGTAATGGGCAAAAAAAAATAGAAGACATTGTTTATTTGGGAAATAAAAAATACCATAAATTTCTACACCCCTGGAAGTATATTAGACATTTTTAAAATGTTGCAAAAAAATCAAAATCCGCCCGCAAAAAAATAAATAAAAAAAAAGGGTTTAAAAGCGGAAAACCGGGTGTGCTGCGCAGCAAATTTGAGGTTGCCGCTGCGTAAAACTGTGTGAACTGTGTGTAAACGCGGAAAAACCGGGTTTGTTCCTTAATGCCCTATAATAATTATGATACCACTAAGGAATCCCAATAGCCCAATTCTGGATAATCTATAGTTTAATGATGATATATCATCAAGAATTGGCCACAACCTACCTTCAATAAGGTAGAAACCACAAACCCACATGAGTACTCCTTGGATGCCTATTAATAATACTCTGTTTGGGTTATAATTCAAAAAACACTTAAGTCTGATGTTTCATTCAAGTGGATGAGCAAGACAGTGGTGGAAATTACAACTCAAGGGCATGTGAATGAGAAATAAAAGGGAAACCAAAGAAAAAACAACCCCCGGTACATATATCAGAAGTGGTAGTTGGCTACAGCTATTTCTATATCTTGGGAAAACAAAATTTGGAGGTTTTGAATAGAAAAGCATTTGTGAAACTCTTCATGGGTTTTTTTCCAATCAACCATTGGCAAACCATCATGACCAATCCGGTTAAATCCCATGGAGCACAAAAAGTTGAGAAAGTATAATCGGAGGTTATCCAAAGTCCCGTGAGGCATCACAGAAGTATTACCACTATTGAACTTATGTTTCAGAACATTGGCGCCAAATTCCAATAAGGCCGAAGCATTTGAACTAGTCGGACGTTCGGACCCGTATTTGTTAGTGACAAAGGCGGTTGTTGGACCAAAAACCAGGAGACCAGCAAGCATCCGCATTTGCTCCTGCGTGTTTAATGTTGACCACTCATCAAGCTTTTTATACTTTGGTCTTGTTGGTGCCAGGAGACCGCAGATGTAACACAAGGCTGACATAGCCCCCGTGAAGTATAGACCAAGGACCTTGAGACCGGAGGTGTTTGGTTGGGGGCTTGATCCATCCTTTGCGTGACTTCCAAGGTTTTCATAAGTTCGTTGGAATGCAAGATGGGCAGTATGCACCAAAGATTTGTCCAGGGGGAGAGGCTGCCATTCACTGCCCTGTTGCTCCATGTGTCGAAGGGCCCAGCAGTCTTGCAAAGCACTTTTAAGCCGGGTATAAGCGTGGTCACTTGGAGAAAAGTATGAGGCCAGATTTGCCGCAAGTGTGTGGGTCTGGACACGTTTGGACGGCGGCGCCTTCCGGCTCTCCTGGGAAGCCTCGAGCTGCGCCATGTTCACAACTTCAGGAGTTATCAGAGAGAGAGCACCAGGTTGAGTGGGGTTAAGAATTCTCTCTGCATACCACACAAATATCAGCCTTTGTGATGTATGAACAAGTGAGAAAAAAAGTGATTAATTACCAGATTTGCATGCCTTCAGAAGTGTATCCACTTCCCTCCAAACAACTCGGCTGAACTCCTGTGGCATCGTTGGATGTGGCGTGACCATTGAGGGGAGGTGTGTGAGGATGAATGCTATGTTTTCAATCATTTTCTCGGCTGAACGGTGTGACCACGCAATTCCACCCGCCAAATTTTCATTCAAATCATCTGCCAATGCTTTTGGAAGCATTGGGCCAGGGATAAATAGACCCATAGCTGTGCGCAAAGGAGGGATGTTAATTACAAGATGGGTGTGCATAAGCAATGGGGAGTGACTTACAAGGAGGCGTCAGGACAGGGGGAGGAGGAATTGATTCGCCCGGTGGTCTTTGGTTTGGTGGCTTGACTGTTGATGGCCCAGCAACAGGGGGGTTCCGTGGAATTCTGAGGCCTTGCAGTGATTGCGCAGTGATGAATTCGTGAGAGGTGGGATGAGGGGTGAAGAAATTATACATGGGGCCTGTATTTTTAGAAGAAGAAGCAGAGTTGTCCAGGCGCGCCTTTTTGCTCCTAGGGTCTTCAACCGTAGGATCTTCAATTCGTACCATGTCATAGCGATATCGGGTTTGTTGTGGCACCGGTTCATGGACTGGCTCCTGGTGGAAGGTAGGTTTGGGATGTCCATGAAGGAATCGTTGGAGGACTTGCTGGTCTTCTGCACCATCTTCAGAGTCATCTGTTTCACCCTCTGCGTCAGGGTCTTCAGAGCTGTCCCGGATGGCTGGATTGTTAATTTCTTGTCTCCCGTCCGCATTGGGGGCTTTGGAGGACTTCTGGCCAATGAGTTGTTGGGCCGTTTGTACGCTTTGAAAGAAAGACTGGCCAAAGGTGTTGAGGGTTGTCTTGTGGCCTTTGACATCTGTCCGCATCTCTCCGCTTCGACGTGGGGATCCATCAGCTGGGTTTGTTGTGTTGGGCTGGCCATATTGAACATCCTTGTTTATTTGGTTTGCAAATTGATTGAGGGTGGGGATTGGGTTGGTTGCTGGAGGTAGGTGATCAGGAGTGTGTGCATATAAGTATGCCATTGAGTCGGTTGCAAATTCAGGGCGGGGGTGGGACTGTGGTGGAGCAGGCCTAGTGGCGCCTAAGGTGTTTCTAGCCGGGGCCGGGGTTCTGGAGACCTGTTCATTCTCATTTTCTGACTGCTCGTATTCAGCCTTTATTTTAGAGGCCCAATTCTCCAGGTTTTCACGTTCATCTGGTTTCAACGCAGGGTGCCGCGCCAGCTCTGTGCATTTTTCCCAGAGATCCAAACCTGTGTAATGGTGGGAGGGTGGGTGGGAGTGAGCCAGCTACTTATATTATACACAAAATAAAGGAATGAATCTCACGTCCTAGTTCACAGGTCTGATGTGAAGACATTGTTGATTGTTGAAGTCAAATTGGTGATTTGTGCGGAATCTGTTAGCATTTGAATGGGAGAGTATGTCAGCACGTGTTACTATCTATGGTAAAAAAAATTTAAAAAAAAAATTGGAAGAGATGTGGGGGAATGAATGTGTTTAAGATGGGCCCATTGGGCCACTTTTGGGGGGGATGGAGTGCGTCTGGGGCTTATACGGGGCCCTTTGAGCTGCCTGGGGGGTTTGAATGGCCCCTTTGAATGTTTTATTGCCCCTTTGGAGCATCAAAGTGGGCCTGTGGGCCCACTGGAGGTGATGGGCAGAGGCGGGCCCCTTCTTATGGCCATTGGGCCCTGTCTTTGGGCCAGTTGGGTCTTGGAGCCCTGGGCCTGTGGGCTTTTTTTCTCCCACAAAATTAAACCCCAAAAAATCCCTTTTTTTTGGTTTTTTTGGGGTTTTTTTCTCATTTTGTTTTTCTCATTTTTTGTTTATTTTTTTCATTTTTCATTTTTTATTTTTTTGTTTTTTTATTTTTTTTGTTTTTTTGGTTTTTGTTTTTTTTTTTTTTTTTTTTTTTTTTTTTTTTTTTTTTTTTTTTTTTTTTTTTTTTTTTTTTTTTTTTTTTTTTTTTTTTTTTGTTACTCACATTTTTTCTTTTTCAAATTGGTGGGTGGTGGTGATTGTTGTTTGCTGGATTTTGTGGTCGTTCTGGTTGAAAACAACCAGACCGACGGTCTGATTCCTGAAAGGAATCAGACTTGGCGGGCTCGCTCACGTAATCGAATGGTCCCTACCATTCGATTACGTGAGTGAGGGGGATGGATATGTATATCCCCATACACATAATACATGTATGTATTATGTGTATGGGGATATCACATGCAATATCCCCCCACACACCAAACAATTGGCGTGTGGGCCCCGCACGCCAATTGTTTGGTGTGCGCTCCCACACGCCAATCGTTTGGCGTGTGGGAGCACGCCAAACACGCCAATCGTTTGGCGTGTGGGAGCGCACGCCAAACAATTGGCGTGCTACACGCCAATTATTTTTGGCGTGTAGGGTCTACACGCCAACATAAATTGGCGTGTGAGACCCGCACGCCAAAAATGGCGTGTGGTTCCCACACGCCCTGTTTTTTTGGCGTGTAGACCCTACACGCCCAAAAAAAAAGGCGTGTAGGCCCCGCACGCCAAAAAAATTTAGCGTGCGGGTTGGCGTTGGCGTGCGCGCTTGGCGTGCGTTTATCAACGCCCCTCCTTGCAGGATACAAAATTTCCGACAGGGGTAATAGTTGAATCACATCCTTAGTTTCCCTCTTTTTCATATCATATAAGTATTGGATTATATTTGACACCTTTTAGTATCAGTACCCATATTTATTCAGGTTACATATTTCCACATCACTGCACCAGGAAAAAACAATTATCACTTGTCTACAAGTGACATAGCAAATTATAAAGGGGCCTTTTTACTTTCTGATGTCACTTGTAGACAAGTGATCCTTGTTTTTTCCTGGGGCTGCATAGTTCAAATTACATGATTTCATCATACATTCCAACTACTAGCATGGCATACTTTGGCTCTGCTTTGGATATCTCACAGTTTATATAGAAAAAAGCTTACATACTCCTACCCAGTTCAACTTTCACACTTTTATATATCCTCATCACCCATAGTGCACAGCATCCCTTACTATTTCATCATCATTAATTATTTCAAACTGCCAAAACCTGAATGTTATTTGATTTCCAGTGTCTAGTTATTTCTACTCAATCAGCCTGATATCATCTTCTCACCTGATTTGTTTTAAATTTCATACTAACTCTAGCTGCTCCACCCTTCCAGAAAATTTCATCAAGCCTGTTACTAGATGTATGTAGTCCGTAAAAGGAGCTCTCTCCTGTGATTTCCCCTCATGAACTTCCTACCTTGTATACCTGTTACCACCTTTAGAGATACAATTTACAGACTTATCAGCCCCTCAGATTTATTCTATGTTACATTCAGAAACTCAGGCATGAAACACTCTTCCCTGAACTTTTTTTCTGCACCCTCATAAGAACCTTAACTTATTGAATTCCCAAGAGATTCTAATTTTACCCCACATCTCTCTCTTCTCTCACATATTTCCCATAGGATTGATCAGGTACCAGTTCATTAGTTTTATGCAATCCGGCAAATTAAATTAACCAAACCCTTTTGTTTCTTTTGTTGTAATATAATTCCAACTTGGTGTGATTGAGCACAATATTATATTCAATTTTATTTTATTCATATGCATTTCTGCGTTGAGTACACGTACACTTCAAGTTCAACCCGCAGGAATTGATTCTGTCTCCTAGACTTGAGAAGAAAACAAATCCTAATATGATCTTGAGTCAACTATCATCAAAATCCCTTAATTCATCATCAAGTACCCAAAAAATATACACATATTTGCTCAAAAATCCTCACAAGAAATGTCAGCCCTAGAGATACTCCGAATGCACTGACTAAACTGCAAAATACAATAGAAATAATGTATTACTATGTAAATAATAACATATCATAAAATATTATTATATCAATCAACTCAGAATGTAAAATTAAGTGGGGTAGCAAAACCACCACTAAATTTTCCTTCTACCATATGATAAAGATACTTGAAGAAAAAGGGAATCAAGTATAAATTATTGATTAAGAAATTATTGTCATAAAAGCTGAGAGACAATAAACTATTTGCATAAATATAATAATAAATAAATTATGCTTATAAGAAAGAAATTACCTAAGTGCGTGGTAATTTCCCAGTAAGTAAAGTGTAGATTCAGGAGGAGCCATTAGGTTATATTTCAAGTGGCGGTACTTGGAATCATTTCCTTTTTTCCTTATCATTTTTTCTTTCAATTATATGTTCTAATGATTATGCAATTATCAATATTGACACTCTCAAAAAGACAGAAAGATTTATGTTAGCTTTAGTCTTCTCCTGATTGACACAAAGGGACAATTCCAAAGGAGTTTTAGCCATGTGACACATTTCTATAACCTTTCAGCACAGTTCTCCTTAAGCCAGTGTTTCAACACATAGCTGACAAGAAAACTCCGATCTACACTATCTGTAAAATGTTTCAGGAGGAGCCAGGTGTACTTGGAATCAGGGTTTGAATGTATAAAGGAATAAAATTTTCTTCTTCATGTTATTTCTTTATTGTGATGCTCACAACAAGTTTTATTTTTCTCTTAAAAGTTTATATTTACTACTATTAGTCTTCTTATATTTGGGCATTGATAAATGCACGCCCACGCCCATTGCACACCAATAAAAAAAAAGGCGTGTTGCCCGCACGCCTTTTTTTTATCGGCGTGCGGGCTGCACGCCCATCCTTGGGCGTGGGCACGCCTGTAGATGGGCGTGCAGTTTGCACGCCCATCTACAGGCGTGCGACACCCCCGAGGATGGGCGTGCAGCCGCACACCTGCCGGGGAGGACTGCAAGCCCCTCAACCGGGAGGGATTCCCTCCCGGTTGAGGAGGGTATACAGCCTCCTCGACCGGAGGGATTCCCTCCCGGTTGAGGAGGGTATACAGCCTCCTCGGCCGGAGGGATCCCTCCAGTCGAGGAGGTTGTACAACCTCCTCGGCCGGAGGGATTCCCTCCCGGTCGAGGAGGTTGTACAACCTCCTCGACTGGAGGGAATCCCTCCGGTCGAGGAGGTTGTACAACCTCCTCGACCGGGAGGGATTCCCTCCCGGTCGAGGAGGTTGTACAACCTCCTCGGCTGGAGGGAATCCCTCCCGGTCGAGGAGGTTGTACAACCTCCTCGACCGGAGGGATTCCCTCCAGTCGAGGAGGTTGTTCAACCTCCCCGACCGGGAGGGAATCCCTCCGGCCAAGGAGGTTGTACAACCTCCTCGACCGGAGGGATCCCTCCAGTCGAGGAGGTTGTACAACCTCCTCGGCCGGAGGGATTCCCTCCCGGTTGAGGAGGTTGTATACCCTCCTCGACCGGGAGGGAATCCCTCCGGTTGAGGAGGCTGTATTCCTCGACCGGAGCTGATGTCATGCGTACATTCTTGTGTACGCATGACATCAGCATGTATATAGGTAGGGGTGCAAGCCCGCACGCCTGCCTATATACATAGGAAGGGCGTGCGAACCGCACGCCCTTTTCTGAACGGGCAGGGCGTGCGACCGCACGCCTGAAGTGTCGCACGCCGATGGGCGTGCAGCCCGCACGCCAATAAAAAAAGGCGTGCGATGGGCGTGGGCGTGCGCCCATCGGCGTACGTTTATCAACGCCCCTTATATTTGTGCTGCAATAAAGTGAATCTCAACAAATTCTTACATCTTTGTCTTGGTGTAAGGGTGTTGAGAAATGCACACCCTTAAAAAAAGGGTGTGCAGGCAACACCCTGTTTGAAAAGGTGTTCAGGCTGAACACCTGTTTTATGTGCATATGTATGGGAATATGTGCAGCCTGAAAGCCCATTTTGTATATCCATTAAATGGGTGTGTGTATTGCACACACTTTTTATGTGTATATTTATAGGGGATACCAATCAATATTCACATACAAAGGTTTTGCAACCTGCATGCTGTGGTGTTCCATTTGGATTAAAATGCCAAAAGCACATGGTAGAAGCCCTGGGATAGCTTATACACAAGCAACATTTATTACAAGAGGAGGAATAGTATAATCAATTGACAATACACTTCTGTGCAGGACAATAGGATTACAGACATCACTGCTGTATGAGGGATGGAATGGAGGAAAAGGGGTGCTGTAATGACTCAGCATTTCCAATCAAACTGAACTACTCCCCTTAACCAAAAGGCTATGAAACTGGCTGAATGGCCAGTTCACATTGGAAATTTGCAGTGTCATATACCACCGTATGACAGTACCCCCAGGGTTAAGGGCACTTTGTATTGAATGTGCTATGGCTGGTGGCACTAACCCATATTCCACTACCATGGAGCCATATTCAGACACACTCTTGATGCTAAAAGGAACCACCAAGACTGGGGGGGGCCACCCCGCACACCCTTCCTATACATATAGGAAGGGCATGCCGCCCTGAATACCCTTCCTATTTGTATAGGAAGGGTGTGCAGGGTTGAATGCCTTGACCTGAGGAAATCCCTCTGTTCCAAGATTCTTGTATGGCCTCTTTTACCAGAGGAAGTCCCTCTGGTCAAAGATGCTTGTATGTCTGCTTTTACCGGAGGAAGTCTCTCTGGTCAAAGAGGCCATACAACCTCCTTGACCAGAGGAAATCCTTCCAGTTGAAGAGGCTTTTATGGCCTCTTGTACCACCAAAAGTCCCCCAGTCAAAGAGGTTGTATGATCTCTTGGACCGGAGGGATTTCCTCTGGTTAAAGAAGCCATAAAAGCCTCTTAAAATTTAGGACTCCCTCTGGTAAAAGAGGTTGGATGGCCTCTTCAACCTGAGAAACTTTCTCTGGCGCAAGAGGCCATACTACCTCCTTGACCCGAGAAGATTTCCTCTGGTTGAAGAAGCCTTGTATGGCCTCATTGCCCAGAGTAAATCCCTCAGGTCAAAGAGGTCATATAAACTCCTTGACTGGAGGACATCCCTCCAGTCATGGAGGCTTGTATGGCCTTTTTTCACTGGAGGAAATCCCTCTTGTCAAAGATGCCATACAAGCTCTTTGGCAAGGGTGATTTCCTCTGTTCAAAGAGGCCATACAATCCTCTTCAACTGGAGGGATTTCCCCTTGTTGAGGTGTGCAACCCTGTGTGACCTCCCTATATATATTATAGGTATGGGATACACCCATACCTATACATATAAAGGGAATTTGGGGTTGGAAACTCATCCTGGGAAGATTTTGCAGGTCACAGGCCCCTCCTGGGAAGGGCATGCCCGTATTGTGGGTGTGGATTTATCAATACCCCAATTTTTACCCGTGAAATATGCAAATTTGACAAAAAAAGTGTATTGCAATGAGCTCAACCATTCCACAGAATTGGTTCCAATCTCTGTGAGGAGAGAGGGAAGGGACCGGTACCGGGATGGCTGAAAAACTATCTACATGTGTTGTGCCACATGTAAGGATCTCTTATAGATCCTTCACTTGAGTGGATTTGTGCTTGAGACACAGAGCCTTTTTCTCTGGAGAGACAAATTCTGGAACCACAGTATGTATTTATTGCTAGCACAGTAGAGTGTAAGATTGGAATAAGTCAAGGTCTCTGCTTTTTAGGGATGAGAAGGATAATAATGAAATGAGAAGAAAACTGAAGATAAGTAGAATTGTTGAGGCTTTATACCTTGCACAGTAGAGTGTAATATTGGAATAAGTCAAGGTCTCTACTGGGCTAGGAAGGGGAGCGGGGAAGTTTGAAGGTTAATTAGTGAATTATGGTGAGTGATATGTTTTATTTGTGAAAACTGTGGTTGAGGTTTCACACCACAGATTTCTTTTGATGCTGCATATGGCTTATACTAACTAGATTATGTAACAACAGTTTTTGTTTGTAATCTTGATGACCCCAAACTCTAACTTAAATTATTCACTGAAGGTTATTTTTCATGTTTCATAAACTTTTGAATCCTGGGTTGATTGAAGAATTGGGTGATAAAATTCAATAAATAAAGTTAATTGTATACAAATGGTCTATTAAAATTAGCCTACTTGATAAAAAAACATCACAATTATTCATTGGTTCTCTCTAAGCTTTCATCACTGATCCAAAGCCCCCTGAGTCCCATGCCAAGAGTACTCCCACTGCCTTCTCTCCTCTAAAAATCTGAATTTTATTGTTCAAGAAAATACAAGACCTTATTCTTTTGAAGGATTTTAAATAAAATCCATATCCTCTATACTGAAAAAAAATGAAATAGTGTTCTCTTCAGCTTCTGGTTTGCTATAAAATCCCCACCAGGGCCTAAAACTTCCAGCATAATTGCCTAGGTTGTCATGAGCCGTATTGCGGGCCAGCCCGCACCAGAGCCCGCACCACATGTAGCTAGTCTATCGCGTACATGTCACAGACAGGCCACTATATAGTCTGTCAGGACGAGGATCCACATCCCTTCCTCATCCTACAATCTACATTATAGGATCCCAAAACCCCAGTGCCTTCCTCTCCCAAGGTCAGACCATAACATAGGTTGAGTTCATCCCAGTTAAACTAGGATGCAAACAACCAATTTAAAGTAGGTTGAACTCAACCAATGAGATATAAAACCAAGGGGGGTCCCTTGGATTTATATTTCATCAGTTTATTTCAACCAAGTTTAAATTGGTTGAACGCATCCCAGTTTAACTGGGATGACTTCATCCTAGGCAATTATGCTGGCAGTGTAAATTGATGCTGTGGGACCCCTCAGTACCAATTGTGCATTACTCTAAGCACCACATGTGTTTTCTGGGTCCCAATATATAAAGCAGAAATTTCAATTGCAGACACTGGACACCAGCCTCTTTGAGTTATTTGTCCCTTTCTTTCTCTGTTTTTTAATTTGGCTGCTGAATGTTTCCCTGAAGTTATGGGGTGTATCATTTGTGAATGAAGGAAAATTTTCCTTCTTTGAGTAACACCATGAGAAAAAGTGAGTTTCTGTGTGTGAAGCAAAGCCAGATAAATTTTGGGTTAAACCAAAATTTCCTACTAGTTCTCCTAACAGCACACACACTTTTCTTCTGTTTGGGAAATTATAAATCTTTGCACTCAGAAACCTCATTTCTGAATGGATTAAACTAGTCAAACAAAAAAAAAACGAAGATAAAGTAATCCAGAAATAGCTCCCTTGCACATGGGGTTTGATTTTATCTAGATTGGTCTGCTTCCAGAATTTGGATTGTTTGGCAGTCAAACTGGATACTTGGAGGTGCTTTTCAATTAATATGAGTGAAATCTTCAATATTTAATTCAACTTCAGGAAGAGATAGAAACCACTGAAGCCAGTAACTCAGTTCTTGAGTGTTATGGTCTGATCTGTGGAGAGGAAGGCTCTGGGGTTCTGGGGTTTCTGGGGTTTTGGGATCCTATAATGTAGATTGCAGGATGAGGAAGAGATGTGGATCCTCGTCCTGACAGACTATATAGTGGTCTGTCTGTGACATGTACGTGATAGACTATCTACATGTGGTGCGGGCTTTGGTGCGGGCAGGCCCGCAATACGGCTCATGACAATTATCCCCCTTTTAATGCTAAATCCTCCACTCATTTGCCAATCAAGAAAAAAGAAAAAAATTCCACCTCTTATCAATTTTGTTCCTCACTTCCTTCTCTGCCTCCGCCAATGAGTAGTTGCCGCATTCGGAAATCTTGAATTAAATCCCGCTACCAGTTCCTCACAATTCTTCAAGTTTTCTGCCGGTTCCCATGAGTTGTCTTCTGTTCCAAATCCCTTCCAGCTGACCAGGTATTGGGTCTTCCCGCGTCGTCTTCTACAGTCCAGTACCTCTTTGACTTCCCACTCATCCCCGCCGTCCGCTGTAATTGGTTCCGGGTCTTCCCTCCGTCGTTCCGCAATTTCGTCGGGTCTGTGTTTGCGGAGTATTGATACGTGAAATACGGGGTGTACCCCCGCACGGATATAGGGAGTGTTAGCTTATACGCGGATCTTGAGATTCTTTTACAGATAGAGAAAGGTCCCAGCCATCTATGTTCCAATTTTGGGCTGGGGCGGGTCGTTGAAATGTTGTGTCCGTCTAGCCATACTTCGTCCCCTACGCCCCATTCCGGTGTTTCCCTTGTGTTCTTGTCAAATTGGACTTTCATTGTTTCTTGCGCCTCTTCTAAGCAATGCTTGAGTTCTTCTTGGACCTCCGCAAGTTTGCGGAGTCGTTCTTCTACTGCGGGGATGCATTGTTCTGTTGAGGGGGTTCCGCTATGTGCCGGGTTGAATCCATAGTTGGCTTTGAACGGGGAAACTCCTGTCAATGTGTGGTCGTTGTTGTTGTAAGCAAATTCTGCCATTGGGAGGAGTGGGGCCCAATCGTTCTGTTGGTAGCAAACAAAGTGCCGCAGGTATTGCTTGACTGCTTTGTTGGCGATTTTGGATTGTCCATCTGTCCTTGGGTGGTACGCTGTGGATGGCTGTAGTCTAATCCCCATGCGGGAGCTCAATTCACGTGTGATTTGGGAGATAAAAATACTTCCCCGGTCTGAGACAATTGTCTTGGGGGTTCCATGGAGTTTCCATACGTGTTCTGCCATCAGTTCCGCTAGTTGCTCCTCGTTCATGGTTTTCTTGCATGGGATGAAGTGGGCCATCTTGGTCAGTCGGTCTACTACTGTTAGTATGCTGTCACTCAAGCGGGATTCAGGGAGATCAGTGATCAAATCATAGCTAATGTCCGTCCATGGGCCTGCGGGGATCAGGAGGGGTTCTTATGTTCCAAACGGCCGTTGGGTGCTAGATTTGACTCTTTGGCATGACTCACAGCCGTCTACGTACTGGTTGACAAATCTCTTCATTCCATTCCACACAAAACTTCTCCGTACCAATGCCAACGTGCGGGATCTGCCTGGGTGACCTGCGGACTTTGTGTCGTGTCGACTTTTGAGGATCATCGTCCGCAATGCCAAGTCCGCTGGTACCACTATCCGTCCCTTGTCATAGAGTACCCCGTCGGCTTCCGCATACCTGTTGTGGTCCCCTGTTGGTTTCTGCAACATCTTAATCCAGTCAGCCAATTTTGGGTCATGTGGGGTCAGTTCTCTAATCCTGGAAATGATTTCGGCGTCAGATAACGCTAGGTTGTCCGTTCCCGCATCTTCCAAATCAGTCCCCATCACGTCCACCTCAAACCAATGTTCCCCTTCATCCATTTGAATTGATTCGTCCAGAAACCAGCTGTCCAATTCCGCACATTCCGCAAGCTCCTCAAACGTCCGCTCTGTGATGTTACCTGGCTTCAAAAGCTGACCAAAGGTCAGCTTTTCTCCCGGTGCTGGGGCAAGGTCCGGTCTGCGGGATAGGGCGTCGGGTTTTGTCGATTGGCGTCCTGGTCGGAATATGATCTCGAAGTCAAAACATCCCATGGTCTCCGCCCATCTTGCCTGTCTTCTTGTGAGCTGCTTGGTTGTCATGAAGCTTTCCAAATTACCGTCAAGCGGTGTGGGTTCCCCTCCAGGTATTGCCGCCACTCTTTGAAGGCAGCCACAATAGCCAGTAACTCTTTGTCAAAGATCTCATAGTTGTGTTCCGCCTGTACAAGGGATCGGGACAGGTAAGCTACTGGGTGAAGTTCCTGGTCCTTGGTGCAAACCTGGGACAGTACCGCCCCAAGCGCGCAATCGGAGCAATCACATTCGAGGACAAACGGTTTGTACGGGTCCGCAATTTTCAGGATCGGAGCGGATGTGAAGGCGGTTTTGAGGGATTCAAACGCGGAGTTGCACTTGGCGTCCCACACGAAGGGGGTTTCTACTCTTGTCAGGTTGTGGAGCGGTCTGGTCTTTCCTGAGAAATGGTCGATGAACCGGTGTGGTGATCCATTCCACTTCATTACCATATTTTCAATAGCTAATTAATCACTTATAAATCCTAAACCATACATATATTCACTATTATTATTTCATAATCAGGTTCTACATCCCATTTTAACCCTAGTCACTCACTACAACTACCCCCAAATTCCTCATAGTTCAAGAGTTACAGGCAAACTCAGAATAATACAGCAAGTTATAGTATAAAGCAAGGTATAGAATACAATAAGTACATATTATAAGTAGATATATTTCACAACCAAGATACATAATACATATTACACATTATATACTACATAACATATTACATCATATACATAAACTCTACCTTTCTACTACTCATCTGTCACTGTCATGACCATTTCATATGTGTCACTGTCTATTCTACTTCATCTGTCATATTTTCCTTTCCCACCAGCTACATGTCATAGCCTGGTTGTTTCCTTTCTCTAGCCTGATGGCTCATCTTCTCTCTCAGCACCTGTTCCTTCCTCTTGTTCCATTTATGGACCCCCTGACTTACTAAATTACCCTCTACATATACCAACATTACAGATCCCATATAAATTAGTATACATAACTTAGTAGAGTTACCATCACTCTTAGAAATATATAAATATAAATACCAGCTTGAACCTCAATATAAGAAGACTGTCCCCTGTCTTGCTTGACCCACTTTGACTCCATAGTTGCCGACCCTGCCCCACATTATACTTTATACTATATACTTTCTACCACTCACACCCCTCTTCCATTCCTCCCACCTTATAGGTGTAGTAGCAAAGCTCATCAGTACTAGTCATCTAAGAATAGATAGAAATTAGCCTTGTGTTACACTCATCCCCATAGCATTAGTCAGGAAGGCAGCTTTACCCCAGAACCCTTGGTATAACTTACATTCATACTAGTGTAGTCATCCATTTCCCTTCCAAGCTCTATTCTGTCCTTTGAGTAGTTCCACACCGGCGGTAAAAATTAGCAAATCCAATGAATTGTTGAAGTTCGGTGACATTCTTTGGTGCGGGCCAGTCGGTTACTGCTTGCACCTTTGCAGGGTCCATTCTGATCCGGTTGCATGATATCAATAATCCTAGGTATTCTACTTCCGGCCTTGAAAATTCACACTTTTCGCAGCCACAATTGGTGCTTGCTCAATGTGTCCAGTATACTGCCCACCGCTTCCGCATGTTCCAACCCTTTCCGCGTGTAGATCATGATGTCATCTAGGTATGCAGCGGTGTCTTTCCCAATCCGTCCAAGGAGGATGTCTTGCATGAAGTATTGGAAGTATCCTGGCGCTCCCGTGGGACCGAAGGGCATGGTAAGCGGGGCAAATTGTCCTGCCCTGCAGATGAAAGCCAGCTTATCTTTGTCGCCTTCCGCAACTCTGAGGTTTCCATATGTGTTGCGGAGGTCGAGCTTTGTGAATGTGTCCGCATCCAAAAGGCTGTCAACTAAGTCCATTGTCAGTGGGAGCGGGTACTTGTTCTTCACCGTTACCGCGTTGAGTCTCCTGTAGTCAAAACAGGGTCGCAGGTTTCTGTCCTTCTTTCCAGTGAATAGTACTGGTGCCGCCCACAGGGATGTGGTCCACCGAATGGTCCCGCTCGTCAGTCCTTCGGGAATCATAATATCAAGTGCCTGGTTCTCTGCTGGAGATAGCGGGATGATTCTTCCGGCCTGTGGGGTGGCTCCTGGGATCAGATCTACGCGGAAGTCATACTTTCTTTGCGGGGGGAGTCTCATGGCGCTTGATTTCCGGAACATGTCAAGGTGTTGGTGGTAGCACCGCGGTACTAATTCTTCCGTAGTCCGCTCCGCGGTCGTGGCTTTCCCTTTTGCTGCCAATCGGGCCGATGTTGACCACGATGTTTTGGCCGTGCTGATCACTACAGGGGTATGTCCTAGGGGGGAAAGAGGCTTGCCAGCTGTTTCGGGATTCAAATGCGGGGGAGATCTATCAGACTCACATTGCGGGGGTATTATTGTGCTAGAAGCACACACCCCCTTGTCACTAATCCTAGCTTTCCCCATGGGCCTTTCGACCTTCTGCGGGGATTTTGGCGGGTAGGACGGTACTGCTGCCGCAGTAGCACAAGTTTGATTGGATACGGTTTCATCGGGTACGTGGTTGGGGTGTCGGGTTTCGGGATTCCATGTGGGGTTCTGGGGTCTATCTACAGGGTGTACAAGCTTGCCAGCCGTTTTGGGAATGATGTGGGGGATAGGGATATCGAACTCACATTGGGGGGGCGTTATTGCGTTCAAAACACACACCCCCTCGTCAATCTTCCTAGCTTTCCCCGACTCGCCGGTTGGGGTGTTTTTCGGAATAGACGAAACCGCCGAAGCGGCCGCAATGTCCGGGGTCCATAGGGTACGGTTTGTCCAATTGATTCAGTGTCCATATCGGCGGATCCAGGGCATCCCTAGGATCCCATCATACAAGTCTTTCAGTCGTGTAATGATGAATCGGGACGGGCGGGGTTCGTCGTTCAACATTAGGTCTATCTCATGGGTTGCTCTGCTTGCAGACCCGTTGAATCCGAAGACGGTTTGCCCCGAGGCCGAAGCCGCCTCGAGGAGTCCCCATCGGGATGCGTACAATTCACTCAGAACGTCGTGGGTTGCTCCGGAGTCTATGAGGAAGGATAGGGGGGATAGGGGCTTTGGGGTGTGGCTCTGGGAGTTGTGATGGTGCATGAAAGGAAACATCGGGGATCAATTTCATTTACATGTAATGTCTGACTAGCACCAATACTGCATGACAACAACTCCGCTCTGTCTACGCTCGGGAAGGGCACAATGTTTTATTCCATTCAATGCTCCCATATGCTAGTCTCTCATTCTTCTTGACTTACTCACTGGTCCCAGTCCATCTCTGTTCACATCTTGAGCTCCTTGTTCCAATCAGTTCCCTCCGCATAAATTTAAGCTTGACATGCATGACAACTCCGCTAATCATTCCCAAGCGTTGGGCCCGTACCTTGTCCGCCTGTCCCTCCGTTTTAAGCGCCGCCAATCCATTGGCTAGCTGTCGGATCTGGTCCTCGAGTGCGGAGACTGAGGCAGGTGTCCGTCCTTTCCCTTTCTTGTTTGGACACTCCCGAGAGACATGTCCTCGCGTCCCGCAGCGGAAGCAAAGTCCTTCCCGCATCATGCGGGCCTTCTCGTCCTCGGACAGTCGGCCGCTGATCGCAGATGTGTCCATGGCGTCGGGATCTGGCTGAGTCTTCGCAAATCCAGTGGTCGTTTCCGCCCCGTGCATCTCCGAATCAAGCTCCATGGCTAGACCTGCTGCCTCATTGACAGTGGTGAAAGTGGTGCGGGCCAGTACTAGTGCCGTCTGAATGTCCCGTTTTAAGCCCTGCCGGTATTGGCTGATGAGGGTTGGGACTTCCCATCCGGTGGCAGTAGCGTGGGTGAGGAATGTGTGGGTGTAGTCGGCCACTGTCCTCGTCTGTTGTAGCGCTCGTAACGCCCGTTCCGCCTTTCCTTTCTTCTCGGAGTTGAAATACATCGTTCCAAAATCCTTCGTCCACCCATCGTACGAGAAGTCCGCCCCTTCCGTGACTAGGTCAATGTACGGGGCGGACCACATGGCGGCGGGTCCGGTAAGGTAGGATGCGGCGAATAACAGCTTTGTCCTGTCGTCAGGGAACATGGCGCTTTTGACCAATGTATAAATCGCCACTTGGCGGGCAGACGTTTCTGCCTTCGTCCCGCGTTCACCATCGAACTTGTCGGGACATGCGATCTTTGGTCCACGGGTTGGGGTGGAGCCGGTTGGTCGGGATGGTTGGTCCCGTTGTGCTTCGGCCGCTCTTCGGCGGGATTGTTTGTTCTCCCTTGCTTGAGTCATCTCCTCAAGCTGTCGTCGGAGTTGCTCTACTTCATCCATCTTTTGGGTGCGGGTGGAGTTGGGATCGTTCGGGTTGTCTGTCTGGTTTTGTTCAGGTGTCTGGGTGTTGGTTTCTTGCCTTTGTCTCCGTAGTGTCAGATCCTGCAATATGTTATGGTCTGATCTGTGGAGAGGAAGGCTCTGGGGTTCTGGGGTTTCTGGGGTTTTGGGATCCTATAATGTAGATTGCAGGATGAGGAAGAGATGTGGATCCTCGTCCTGACAGACTATATAGTGGTCTGTCTGTGACATGTACGTGATAGACTATCTACATGTGGTGCGGGTTGGTGCGGGCAGGCCCGCAATACGGCTCATGACATTGAGCAGTAAACATTTATTCAAATATACTGTGATTTTATTCAACATTTTGTGATTCAGTAGGTGGAAGCTGTCAAGGTTAGGGAAGCCTCTTGTGATTTTCCCAGATCAGTGCCACATTTTACAGAGTTGGTACTTGTTTGATATGGACAATTGAATTGATCAAGCAGTTACAGTGAGTTTTTAAATTGTCAAACTAGGAATTCCTTGATAGACATTCCTAAAAAATCCCTGTGAGACTTCATACCAGCATTGGAGGCAATATATCATCATCACCATCACACAAGCATACATATCAAATGTATTGAAAATGAGGCAGTTTGTACTTAGCTCAACGGTTAGAGAATAATTCATGAATGCTCATGTTGTGGGAAGTCCCACAGTACACAGCCTCTCTTGTCAATTGTTCAAAATGAGTAATATTTTGGAAAGTTGCTTAAGTATTGTGCAAATATTGTGATCCTCATGGTCTGGATGACTAATTACCTTTTACAATTGACAGGATATGGTTGCAAGCAATTCAACATTTGTTTTTTGAATGAGTTGGTATACTAAATACAGCCATACTAACACCAGGGAAAATATATCAAGCAATCTAGAAAATCACAATTAATGTGCATTTTTACTTTTTGAAATAACTTGTAGACAAGTAACAATCTACATTTTGCATGGTGTAAGAAGTGCACAATAATTTCTAACAAATCCACATCAGCTAGAGGAAATACTCAAGTATGAATCATCAAGCTGAAAATACATACCATAGGCTTTGGCTGAATTTCATCCAGAAATGTGTCTTTGTCTCTTAATTTTCATTTGAGGATGTATCTTGAATAGTAGTTTGGCTGTTTCTTGAAAGGAGTGGATATTTATGTTGAGAGTTTGCATCAGCAGTTGGATGTTTTTGAACTTGTCAAAGGATGAATACAAAGGCCTTTATGTTCACTAGCTTTAGAATCAAGAGCCATGTTCTTCAAGCATTGAATATAGGCACACAACACCCTAGCCAGTGAGAACAAGAGCAGGTGAGGTTACCTTTATAAAGAAGAGGTGGAGATCAGTTGTGGCTACCTCAGCATTCAAGTGTGTAAATACCACTTACTTCAATAGACATGCTACATAGTGAGGGTTGATGGCTGGGAGTGATGGGGAAAAACCAAAACCTACAATTACATAATCTATACCAACATAGCAGGTGACATATAACAAAAAAATTGGCAACAGAGTTATCTTGTGTAGGTTGCTCTCTGGCTTTGGGTGTGTTTTATGATCAGCTGTAGAATGTGATTATTTTTGCATGACATCCTGTGTTACACTAAAAACTTTGTCAGATGTCACAAGAATCCCTACAGTGCTTGCTTGGATTGATTGATATTCCATCAGACGAGTCTATATTAAATTGGTTGGGTGCATCTAAGCTCCACCTAGTCAATTAATATTCTGGTGGTATGTATATACATCTGATCTTACAAACATAAAAGATAAACATCAACAGGTCAGACCGAAAGGCTTTTGATGAAGTTCTCAAATTTAGCAGGTAGGTTAGCCATATAAATCACCAACAGGATGGAGAGACATGTAGAAAATAGAGGTAGTAAAGTAAACATGGGTAGTAGGTTGAGTAGTAAAGGTTCGATCATCACGATGAGATCAATAAAGCTATCAGCTTGGGCAGAGTGAAATTTGTCAAAGTTTGGGGTGATAGTCAAGTTGAAAAAAGTGGGAGTGAACAAATCTGAGAGGAGAGAGGAGGGGGGATGGTTCTCGAGGTCCAAATGGAGGTCGACATAATCACTTGCATCCCAACTGAATCGGACTGAGAATCGTTGGTGCTCGATCGCTGGTCTTCCAAAGAAACGCAATATGGTGTTGACTGAATGATCGATCGAATTGGAAAATGGGTCAAACAGTTTCTCGGGTGTTTTGGCTTCTCGACCGTTTAATGTCCGACCGAGTTGTTCATCCTTGGACATCAGAAATACATAGGAAAACGTCTGAGGAAGGGGTGTCCTGCTTAGTTCGAGTCTTAGTCTGGTTGGACTGTTTGGTTTGATAGAGATGATATCAGTTGATTTGATGCTCGGTTCTCGGTCTATTGACCCAACGAGATCCTGTTGATTCTCATCTTCGGTTTGCTCTACGACGCTCCTTATCCGTGTCTGCCAATCATTCCATTTGTCTTTGTCCCAAGCGTTGTTTGACTCTAAGTAAACTTGGTTTGAATCAGAACTAACGAAGATAAGAGACGGTAGTCAACAAGCCAGGAGAAGAAAAGAAAAACCAAAACCCAAAACCCAAAAAAAATGAGAAAGACGGGTTATCAGGACCAGCTGGAAGAAGGGTTGAGGAAGTAGAGAGAGAGAGAGAGAGATAAGTAAACAAGGAGGTGTACTGACTGACTGTTTTATTAGTAAGAAGCGATCGATCTGAAGGGTTTCTGACCGATTCCGTGGTATTGGAAAGGATTCGATCAACGTATTTGACTTGACGGTATTCGAGGCGAGGATGATCAAGATTGAAAGGGCCGTCCAATTAATGCGGAGTGGATTGAGTATTGAGGATCTGAGGTATCCTTGTAGTTGTTCCATGGTCGGGTTAGTGAATGTTGTGAGGTGGAGATGGTGGGGAAAGAATCCCAGAGAACGAAATTTAGGGGGACAAACACTTGATCGGGGGGACAGGGTGTCCCAGCCTTGAAACACCGCTTGATATTAGCGCCTCCACTATCCAGTTGGAAAAACCCCCGATACCCCCTCTTGGACCGAGAAACCCCGATGACTGAAACATAAAACATATAAACAAAACCTCTTCTTCTCGTCTCTCTCCTTCTCCCCTCCTTCTCTCCACTACCCTCTCTAGTACTTCCTCTCTTGTCTTGACACCCTTGATACTAAATCCAACAAGCATCTTCCTCTCTTCATCATGGCCCTCAAACGAATCAACAAGGTAAGTCATCCATTCATTCACTCACTCACAACCACAACCGACTAACCCCTTCTCCACAGGAACTTTATGACCTTGGCCGAGACCCCCCCTCGTCTTGCTCGGCAGGACCAAAGGGCGACAACATGTTCCAGTTAAGAATACATCCATTTACATCCTCATCCTATCATATCCTACTCATCCATCATTCTCTCTTCATCTATCAGGTGGCAGGCAACCATCATGGGCCCCGGTGATAGTCCATATGCCGGTGGTGTATTCTTCTTGATGATCACCTTTCCTACTGATGTCAGTCTTCGTATCCTCCTTCTCATCCTCATCTGCCAACCCTATCCTGACCATCTCACTTTCATCGATCGTTTCCAGTACCCTTTCAAAGTCAGTCACTCGTCACTCTCCTCCCCTAACCTCTAGGCCCGATAAGAGATCCTAACCCTTTCTATCTATCTCTCTATCTCTCCTTAGCCCCCCAAAGTGTGCTTCGTGACAAAGATCTACCACCCTAACATCAATCAGAACGGTTCGATTTGTCTTGACATTCTTCGCGAACAATGGTCACCAGCCTTGACGATCTCCAAAGGTCTGCTCAGTCTACTGCTCTCATCATCTGGGCAAGTTGATCGCTCATCTCGCGTATCTTTCACAGTCCTGCTCTCGATCTGCTCGATGCTCACCGACCCTAATCCGGACGATCCGCTTGTGCCGGAGATAGCCAATCTTTATAAAACCGATCGAGAAAAGTATGAACGAACTGCTCGAGAACACACTCGCAAAGTGAGCCCTCTCCGTCTTACCATTCTTCTCTCCAGATCACACGTTAACTCCCACGCTGTTTATCATTTACTGATTATTATTATTTTTCACTGGCAAACCTAAACCTATTAGTACGCTATGTAAACCCATTGTTTCTCTAGTTTGATTTTAACTCCCCATCCTCTTTCTCCTTATGTTCTGAAACATGTTTGTTTTCATCTTTTCAAATGCGTAAATCTATCGTCTTCCTTTTTTTTCCTTCCTGCTTCTCATGTTGCCCCTCTCACTCATGATATCGGAATACTTCAAAAGACCCGTTCATTACAGCCCACTCAAACCAACTCGGTACTCGGTGGCTGGTAGCTTGGGCAACTTGCGGTGAGCGCCTTGTATATCCAAATACGTACATCTGAATATCCAAGACCACACAAATCGTTCCTTGCTCTGGTGCCATTCTCGGTGTCTTTGTCGTTATAAGTACTACCCATTTATGCAGATGCATAGCTTTGACTCGCCTTAGTATTATATCCCGAATATATCAATGAGCACGCGGGTAAGACGAGTCTTTCAAAAAATTTGAACGAAATACGCCTTTTGGCATTGCTGTGAAATGGAGAAATATACAGCTCAGGATGGTACTCAACAAACAAACGATACAACCAGAGGTGACACCGACCCTGCCTAAATCTTCATCTTATACCCAGCTGCAACCAAGTAACGACTGAGTCACCCGGGGGACCATACGAAATTTGTTTGGAGTCATGAGAGCTTTATACTAAGAAAATCAGAACATTTTGGGTCTGAATCAACATGAGTCGCAGAATTGACGGGAAGTCATCCATTTCCTGTCAAACCTGAAACCCTTTCAAATGTTGATTTGGATCCCTAGAAGTTAACTGATGTACATAAATACATTGATTTCCCTGCAGCAAGCAAACAAACCTGTTTTATGGCTCTCATCTCAACGCCCTAAATTAACCGAGTCCGGACGGTTATCAGAGCTCCGAGTCCGGACAGTTCTCAGAACTCCGAGTCCGGGCGGCTCTCAGAACTTGAAGGTAGTCGGCTCCAACATATTGAGGTTCGTATTTCAATGAATCTTAAATCTTCATATATGTTCCACTACTAGCACAATTTGCTGGGTTGAGGGTATTCCAGCTAAACTGGAATGTACTCAACCAATTTAAAAATCAGCTCAAAATGATGAAATAGAAATCCAAAGGGGGTTCAGTTGAGTTCAACCCATTTTAAATTGGTTTACTGGATCCCAGGTTGGCTAAAGCAAAAGAATGCAGAGAGGCTTGGGGGCTTCTTTCTTTTTTCTTATATTTGGCCACTGCAAACTTCAGCCTTTGAGACCACACAACTTCTGTACTATTGCCAGTTGCATACAGTGATATGGTAGGAGAAAAACATCTACTTGAGGGCTTGAAGAGTTTTACCATTGTAATACTGGTTTCATTTTAAGGCCAGGAAGAACTGTTTCAGACCAGCTGTTGCCCATTACTTGCCTGGAGGTGATCTAACAGCCTGTATACTAGAGCTGTACACCAGCATATTTGGATGCTTTAAGCTTATCACAGTTGAAATAGGATGCCATCAACTGATTTAAAACTTGTTGATCTCAAATAATGAAATATGAAACCAAGGGGAGTTCCTAAATGGGTGTATATTTCATCAGTCGTGATCAACCAATTCTAAGTTAGTTGATTGCCTGCCAGTTTGCCTGGGATAGCCTCAACCCAGCCAAATATGCTGGCAGTGCGAGCTGTACAGGATGCCTTGATTACTGTGGCTAGTTTTTTTCTTTCTTTTTTCAGCCTTACAAGCCTGCACACTTTCCTGCCCTGGCTGTAGGATACCCCCAACCCAACTGATCACACTGGAAGTAATGGCTTTTTTCAGCCTAGGTTATACCAAGGAATATTCCTTCTGGCTCCACATGGTGCAAAAGAAAATAAGAAATATTTTAAAACTCTGGTGAAATTTCTTTGGTAGGGGTAATGTGACAATGAATACATCAACATATAGATCAAGGTAGACAGGGTTAGGTTTGGACAGTGGTTGTGTGTCCTAAACTTTGTAGCTAGATTAGGTTTCACTTGCCTGCTTTATTTTCAATGTTTTACCTTCCCTTGCTTCTCTTTTTTCTCTCTTCACTCACTTGTCTTGTGTATCATTGTCTTGTACCTCAACTCAGGTACTCATCCCATCCACAGCTCCCTGTTTGTCTCAATCAGAGTCATACACACCTCATTGCTCACAGCTATCATCATCATTTCTCAGATAATGCCAATAATATGTTGGGAATAATTGCATAAAAGATGTGAAAAAAATAGAATGATTATATTAATATAATTAATATACTTAAAAGGTCTTGGGTTTATGGCTCCTGAGAATTGGAAAAACAACTCCCAAAGGTCCCCAGACTTCCAGACAGCCCCTGAAAGACCACTTGAAGAGGGGTCCAGGTTTTTTTGGGAGTTGTTTCTCCAAAACATGACTTGCAGGTGGGAGTTGTTTATCTAAACCCCCATTTTTTTTTTCTTTTTTTGACACACACTTGTTTCAAAATGACTCTTGGTAGAAAAAATATATTTCCTGATAAATTTTAGTGATATTGTTTCTTTTTTCATTTGATGTTTTCTCTTGATTGTTAAATTTCAATGTAACATATATTCAATTTGATTCCCCTGCATAAAATTTAGAAGTTACATTAGCAGTTACATCAGCAGTTACACTAGAAATTACATCAGCTAACAGATTGGTGAAATTGGTCCAAAGATTAGTCTCTATACTAATGGCTGCACCAGTGGTTACCCTAACAACAACAATTTCAGTAACACTTATGTATTACTACTTGAGAGCTCATTCCAGCCATGGTTCACCAGGAAAAATCAATTGTCACTAGACTACAGGTGACATCAGCCTAGGTTCAATGAGCTACCCATCAGTAGTACAGTTTGCCTGATGTACAGCCCTTTGTAGGACATAAAGGGGCCATTGTAGCCTAGTTGGAGTGGAACCAGAGCTAGGACAAAGCTACAGCCATTGTTTTGTGATGTCACCAGATGTCAGGTGACAATTAATTTTTCCTGGTGATTACAGAAGTTGGTTCACAACTTGTGGATAATTTCTGCTAATGTTCTCATAGTTTTTCACTGCCAATTTCTGGGTTGTGAGATTAAATCTACATCCAATTTGGCTCGAACTTGTAATTAAAAAAACCCAATCAAGTGTTCAGCTAATTGTACCTTTGAGTGTATCCAAAACATTTGAAATTGAACCCCTCATCCCTAATGAGAGCAGTGAATATCCTTGATGACCATTGAGAGGCTGTTGTTATACAAAATGAGTTGTTCCATCTCATTCAACACCATCTACCCATTACTTCTGATTTTTCTTGGTACGTTTCCCTTAAGTTTCAGCTTTTTTCCCTCCGATTGTTCTTGACTTGTCCCAGTGTTCTCACCTGTGCATCATGTATTCAAACCTAATTACTATCAGGGATTCCTTTACGTTTTTCTTTAAACCAATTCATGAAATAATTGAGTGAAGTGACAAAAAACAGTGGACTGAAGGGTGTTTTTGCCTAGCAAGTAGTCATATTTAATCAATTTTTTGACCTCGTTGATGCATGGCAAATAGAATTGATCAATTATGAGAAGAATGATGTGTATTTTGATCGCTAGCAAGCATATCAAGGTGAATTTTTGAAGTTCAAAGTCATTTGATTGGATTTGTACAGCAGAAAGAAAACACTCAAAAAAGGCCACGTTGGTTTCAAACAAGATCCACATTCTTCCCAAAAAGAAAAACATACTGATTAAATGGATAAATCACCACGGAAATCAAGTCAGAGATTCGCTGTCGAAGATTAGATATTTTAAGAAACGTCAGTCTACAATGATGGGTATAATTTAAAAATGATAGTTTGAATGCGCAATAGCAAAGACAAAGATTGAATGTATAATTAATGTAGATTATTTGGGTTAAAGTTTGGGTATACATCAGTAAGGGTAAACTAGGCCAGTTCTTTCTGCACGGGTAAACTGTTTAAGCTTTGTGGACATCATTCTAGATTGATTGGGACCAATACTCAGTTTTCTTAGTGAAGAACTTTCTGATCTGTCGTCCATAGAGGCGCTTTCCGTAGTATTAAGCATATCGTCGTGTTGGTCCCATTCGTCTTCATGCGCTGTTGTCAATGTAACAGCAACAGAGGTGGTAGATAAATTACCTGGCGAATGCTTGTGATCAGGTTGCACCATCTGATCGTTTGTGGCACTACGGAAAGATAAATCAGCAAGGGAACTTAAAATCAGCAAGGGAACTTAATTCTGGGAGTTGATCAAATCGACTGACGTTGACTTGTCCAAGTTGAACTTGCTGAGTTGGGTTTTATAATAGCTCTCTTGGCCCGTTTGGGGCGATGGCTTTGGATGATGATAGACTAAAGTGGTTTGCTCAGTTGTTGTCAGGTCCGCAACTGATGTCAAGTCCTCGCTGGAGTGGCTGTGATAGAGGTTGTATATCTCCGAAGTCGGGGTCGCCGTGGGCTTGGTGGGCGTGGTAGGAACGTTTGCAGTAATTGACATGGCCTTGAAAGATCGGACCGGGCCGAATGAAGATTCGCTTCGGGCAATTGAAGAGGCCACAGAGACTCGGGTAGGAGTCTTCGGCTCGACCTCATCCATCTGTAGGCTCTCGCCGCCATCATTTGGAGACGGAGTCCTCTCTTTCTCGACTTTCGATAGCTTCAAGTTTTTCATGTTAGGCCTGGTAAAACACACACATTGAACCAGGCGGTCAATGTTCAAGATAGCACGTTTGGGTAGAATCAATGTGGAGATGTAAGAATCATGTGCGAAAAACTTACGATATTTTGTAGTCTTCAATGGAAAATTCGATCCAGGTCTTGTTGCACCTGTCATCGTGCACCAAGTGTACGAGAGAATGGACGATATCGAGTGAGCTGCGGATCTGTTGGAACTCATAAGTCTTCTTACGATTTGATTCTTGTTGCTGAAGAAGTCTCGACCTAATTAGTGATATGCTCCTGGGAGTTTACCAAGCGCGCCAGGCGAATGTTAGCATCAGCTCTTCATACATTCAACGTAACCAAAACGGCTGGGATTAGTTACTTTAGCGATTTCTCAATCAGGTCTCCATTCTTCACAGCCAAGCTTTCTGCGTGTCGCTTTCTGACAGCTGCGCAAGGTTCAACATCTTCCTCCAGAGTCCTCTTTTCTTCAATAGTATACAATTGAAATTGGCTAGGAAGGGGTATCATTCTACAGCGACGCCGCCATGGTTCAGTGTGTGCGGAAAGAGGAAAGGGAAACTTTCGGGGTAGCTCACGCGTATGGTTGACTAGACATGGCGGTGGAAGGCAACGAAGCCCGCACTGGAAAGGTACGAGGATCCGTAGCAAACGGGCTGTTTTCATAGTTCTCATCGGCATTGTAGCTAGAGTCGGTGTACCAGCTGTCAACTCGATTGTACGTGGTCATTTCTTCAAACAGGATATTTCAACCAAAACAACGACAATGAGGTCGGTATTGATGAGGATTGAATTGAGGTAATTAATGGATTCGAAATTGAGATCAGACAATTGAATGGTGTCGGTAATAAGAGTTCACGAGGTTGCCAAGAGTGTTGAGGTGGGCCGGAAAGAAATTGACTCTCTGTTTCTCTTGCTTCTTGCTAGAATATAATGTCTGTTATGACCGTCGCGGGCAGGTGAATGTGGAAGGTTTCAGAGCTTTCCCGAGTAATGTGGTAGGTGGAGGCACAGGGAACTGTGGAGTTGATGATCAGGGTAAAAGAATGAATGAATGATGGAATCAGTATGCCAAGCAGGAGTTTCTTCTACCATCGGATCAGGGACGATGGGCGCAGGCATTGACAAAAGGAAAGAGTTAATCTATCACTTTCCAAGGTAGCTATCCTCCATATGCTCAGCAAGTCTCAGGGAGGGGGCGCGTATAATTTAGAATAGGTCATGGGTAAACTTTTGATCTATCGGGATTGGTAAGCATCAGCCCGAGTTGGGATGCCTGGGGAAATCCTTCCAGAACAGGAGTACTGCTCACAAGAGGGAGTCTCACCTATTAGGAATCAAAAAGTACCCTAACATAACATCTTCAGCTGAGTCGATGAGAACAACTGGCCCGACGATTCCGATAGACTAATATGCTGGCTCAGATTCATGTATGTCGTGAACCCGTGAATGGGGTAGATCTCGGTCCAAAGCAAAGCTAGCTCAGAACAGTTGATGGTCCGAGCACTTCCTCTCGCCGTGGGTGTGGCTCACGATGACGAGACGATCGGGCAAGCAAAACGTCCTGATAGTAGAACTCAAACTTGTGAGGTTTGGGCTGTCGACAT
Source organism: Puccinia hordei (assembly GCA_007896445.1). Taxonomy (NCBI): domain Eukaryota; kingdom Fungi; phylum Basidiomycota; class Pucciniomycetes; order Pucciniales; family Pucciniaceae; genus Puccinia; species Puccinia hordei. The sequence goes on from RDRW01000370.1 coordinate 141,349, forward strand.
CAACCAATTTCCTGACTCCGCAATATGAACGGAATCGCCGATGCTGAACAAGAACTCTGATGTCTTCGCCGGGGAGAGGGTAACGTGTTATTTGGGGATGGCTATCTGGCCAAGATAAACAAGAATATTGATCGGATGTGCACCTTTGTGTATATTTCCATAGCACACCGCAGCGAGTTTTACGACTGGAGTGGTACACACGTCTGATAAGGATGGTATGGATTTATTGGCAGCTGGTACCCTCTGAGAATTATTAGCTTCAAGAGGCGTCCTTCCCGGTCAAGCAGTATGAGTTAAAGGTCAACCAGGAGGAATTCTGCTTATAAGGACCCTGGTTAACTAGAATGAATCATTCCATCATATCAATAGATAAGAATGCAAAACCAAATGCGAGACAAGTTTCCACTCGAATGAGGAAGGAAAAGGGGAAAGGGGCAGTATATGTTGACTTCACTAGGGTCTCAGGAGTCTAGTGGAAGTAAAAAAAAAACATAAAATATCGCCAATTTTTGATATTGAACGGGAAAAGAGGAAGTATGAGAGTGAAATAATCTCATCTATGAGTGATTTGATATTTCTACTTGTTTGACTAAGTATGAAGTTTCAGAGAAATCGGCCGCTGTTAAATAGAACAGGGTACCAAAGTAGTACTAGAACCATTGGAAAGAACGAGAGCAAAAAAAACAAAACAAGGGAAACTATTCTGATGCGCAAAGTCTAACAAGCCTAGTAGCACTTTATTTTCGGAAATTATATGTTCAAAGAATCAATATCTAGTTGTTGATCAAAATGAGAAAGGGTGTTCTTCCTTTGATTCCAAATCCTGAAAACCTGATGAAAGCTCAAGAATTATAAAGTGATCTATCAATGCTACTCTATCATCAAATGTCATGGTTCTGTGGTTTAGTAAAACTTCAAAGCTTTCCTCAAACTGAGAAGAACTTGGAAATGAGTATCATATTGTTTTTTGTTTTTTTTCTTCATAAAACTTCTTCAAGAAATTCCTTTCAGCTGCTTCAATCCGTGGCAAATAGTTTTACTCATTGGGAAAAAACACTTTGGCAAGTACTTTGGACATGTAATGTGAATATTTATATGAGGTTTCTCGACACCAAGTGCCATTATCTTCTGATCCTAGGATCAAGATTACTGCTAACTCTGGTAAAGTCAATACCATTTGAATGGAGCTCATCTTTAAATTCTTTGCTCCTCATAATATTCCTATACTTGTTGTTGTGAATGGTGCTTAGAAACTTGGCATCTGGAAAAAAAGTATTCTTGGAGAGCTCCTTACTCTGAATTCTTTCTTTCCAAAGATTGACTATCAATACTCAAATGTAACCTTAAAGTCATAAAAAAGTATGCTTATGGGCTGTGCAGTGTGTATGAGGATTGAATCCAGCTTCCAGATTTTCCCTATCCTCAATTCCATATTCACCAAAAAATCTAAAGTTTTTTCATATTCACAGCCATCTTGTAAGCTTGTATCAGCATCATATTCATTATCATGTCCATGACTGATTTTGTTGATTTTCTCCTTAATGTTTTGGATGATTTTCTCTACAGATTGCTTTGAAAGGGTAATAATTCTCCCAAAAGCCTCACTCTGGCCAACTTGATTCTTCAAGTTTTGGTAAATTTATGTAAAAAGCTGTTTATCTTTATTTCTGTGGGGTACCATCAGTCAAAACAAAAATATTTCCAATTCTTCAAGACCAAGTTTTTTGTCATGTTGATTTGATTTCAAGTTCTTCAAAACATTTGCCATGAAATTCTCTTCAGCTCTTTTTTCATCAAATAGATCCTCTTGACCTTGGAACCAATCTTTGTAGATTTCTGCCATTTCCTCAGTGTTGTTTTCACCATTCCTCAGATTCTCTTCTGTTCTTACTGAAATGATTCAAATTTTCAACCAAGTGGTATGGTAAATACTTGTATAATGGTATTTTGGATACACACTCCAGCAGTGAATAGAGTTCTGATAGATTGTTTTTCAAATACCCTTGTGTTGGCATCCTGTTTTTTTTACTTTTGAAACAAAAACAAACCAGGTTCAATAAGCTCAACAGTAAGTATATCTGTACAATATATTATTGAGTAATCTTATACTCGCATGTTCTCCTGGAATAACTTGTGAATAAACAAAAGAAAGATTGTCTTCCTTCATTCCCTTTCCATCCATAGATCTGGCATGAGCGTGATTCACATTGGTTTTGATTTTTTTGTATGAACCTACTTCTCAGCTGATTTATCATTTACTTTGGAATTGATTCCCTTTTTTAATTTTGGACATTGGACTCTGAGAATTCTGTTTATTTACCTTGATTTTAAACAACAAGTAAGGCAATATGATAGAAAAGAATATGAATCATTATCCCAAAGCATGCATAAGGATGAATTAATAATTTGAGAGGATAAAACTTTTACCTTTTTCTTTGATTTTTTTTTCCTTCTTGATGAAAATGCGGGTCTTGCACTTTCACATTCAAATCCTGGAAATTCTCTTGGGATCCATCAGAAGTACCCCCTTGATGGATAGTTTCAGTAAAATATTGTATATGACTTATTGAGCCATTGAGCTGGTTGTTACTTGTTCCCGGTATTTTTTTCAATCAGATATTCTGCTTTGCCATTGGATTTGGCTTTTTTGTTTTCACTACAGAAGTAAAATTCAAACAAAACATAATAATCTATCACTACAAAATTCCAATAACAAGATTTTTGATAAAGTTCAGGTTTACCTTTTTACTTCCATGTTTTTTTGGTCAGGAGTTTGTGGGCTTTGCACTTCAAATGGGTCATTTTGTGTCCTGGAAATCCAAATATAATATTTAAGATGTATTTCAAACTACCAATAATGAAGTCAAAGATTTTTATCCACTCACTCATTTTCAGCCAATCCTTCTTGAAGATTTTCCACATTGGAAATTTTTGTTTCAGCCTTTGGATTTTTTTTCAGTTTCTTTGGAATTCCTAGCTGGATTGGAGGATTTGGTACCATTTTCATTTTTTCCCACCTTTCAAATCCCCTTAAGAGGCCCCCAAGTGCTCATCAATATTTGGAGAGTCATTTTGAGAAGGTTTTTCTGTTTAGCTGTTCACTTTCCTGGGCTGAACTTGGGCTACTTGTGAAGCCTTAGATATCTTGAGGGAGTCTTCAGATTTGATCTGTCTTTGGCTTGCTCTTCAATTCTTTCCCATCTGTGTAATTATCAGACCCTATGTCTGTTTTCTCTGATATCTTTTGAATTGTATTTAGAGTTGCATCTTTTTCTACATGGTATTCTTCTAAGACCCCATGAGTCTCTTTGGTATTTTGCTTGGAAAGCATGGTCAATTCAGCATCCATTTCCTCAATATATCCTGCCTGTAAACTGATGAGCTGTGATTTCTTTGGCATTTCTTCAATGCTTTAAGTAATTGGAATATCATTGCTTGATTCTTGAGAAATTCTCAAGTTCGTAGCTGCCCTTGCACTGTGTTCTGGAGATGCAGTTGAGTCTAGGGGATCCTTCTGACCAGATCCTGATCTGCCAAGCTGGTATTCCTTGTGCCCAACTTGCTTCACCCCCAGATTTTAGAAAACCCTTCCAAGGCCCTTTCCTGTAACTAGGCCTTTCTTGATGCAGATTGGCAGCCCAGATGCCCCCTTTCAAATGGACAAGTCCTTCTTATGCAATATCTGTGGTTCACCCTCAGAACCCGGGTGAGACCAATTTCTGCTAGATTTTCCTATCCCGCCAGGAAGATAAATCTCACACCAAATTTCTTGTGTTCCTCTGGGTTATAGGTAAACCTGATGAGAACTCAGTCCTCTGCAAAGTTCCTACTTGGGTTGGGTTGTCATTTTCATCTTGCCTCCATTCACTTGGTTTTTGACTCAATATTTTCACTGCCGCAACTATCATAACATAAGGAAGGGTGGCTCAGAAAGCTACCATGCACTACATATTCACATGGCTCAGAATGCCCATACTTAATTGACATGTGTGGCTGATCCTCTATCTAGAAGCCAGGAGCCATCTTTCCATCCCATAAAGAATGCCATTGGTGTGCAAAGTCTGGTTTGTATGCAATTGGTCTTATCTGGGCTTCCGGATAAGCCACCAGGTCATGATTTCTGAATGGGTTTTCCACCGTTTTGATTGGTATATATCTGTCCCCTGCCAATTGTCCCCTGAGTTTATGTCAATTCGACCCGAGTCGGCAGCGGCAGAAGAAATGTTTTACGGCGGCGTGTCCACGGCCCTATGGCACATGGCATGAAATCACTGGGGGTTGGCAAAATTACGAAACATTTCAAGAAATATGATTCAATCAGACTTGAGTTGGTTGTTTCACACGCAAAAGATACAAGCCAACAGATTTAAGCTTAAGAAGCCCGCGAGACCTGAATCGACGGTCAGCCAAGTTTTCTTAGTTGACAAGTACGTATCGTGTATTAATTTAATCAAGCTACTATAAGTTCGGAAAGATGAGTCAAGGGTGGTGGTCATATTAGACTAAAGGTCAAGTTGATCACGCAGAGCCATAGCCTGATCGATAGCAGACTGATCCTCGATAGAGCCTACATTATAAATGATCTCGGCTTCGAGGAGACCTGGTACAGGTGCCTCCCATTCAGAAGCGGTATGAAGACTATCACTATCATCGTGCTTTGATTGAGCTCGAGTCTTAGAGGCAAGGGAGCGGCGGGGGTTAGAGTTCGAATGTACCGCTTGAGATGTAAGCGTTTGGATGAGCGAGGAAGATAGCTCGTGGATTGGATTGAGATCTTCATCAGGCTTGAGCAAGTTGAGTGATGTTTTTGAGAGGGGGCAGTCGGAGGAAGGGGGGGCATTGAAGAATATCTGGTCAGGGTCCTTGTTATTTGACGGATGGGGTGCTACGGGGATAGGTGTGCTGGGTGATGATGATGAGGGTTGAGGAGGGTGTTCAATGATCCGGATCGATGAAAAGATCGGATTCAAGTTCTTGTCGACCCATTTAGTCTTATTGTGGGATTGCAATTGGGTTAGCAAAGGTTCGAGAAAGTCATGTTTTGGCTTTGTCTGTCGGACTTCATCTGGCGTGTGGCCATGATCCAGTGGGTTGGCGTCTTGCCGATCAATCAAGGTACGTGTATGAGTGATAAGTTGGTTATCACTTTGATCCAGTTCTTCTAATAAAACAATTTTTGGGGCTTCCTGCCAAGGGCCATGCTCATTACTGTTGGTGAAATCATTCGTATTTTCAGATCTAAGTGAAGGGTTTTTCAAGATGAATGTTAAATAGTAGTCACTTCGAGCCTGACATTCTTGACTGCAAAACCGAGGTTCTTGCGGCTGGTCTCCAGAGGTCGTGGACGTGACCGTCTTCCAAGTAGAAGAGCTCCCGACAGCGTACTGAGGAGAGCCAGAATTGTTTGGATTTCCGCGGATAGGAGAGACAGTCGTCTTTTTCTTAGGTACTTTAGGACAGGTCGGATAGCCACATAAATTATTGAGATTCCTTTCGGTCAAGATCTCCTCCTCGTAGTCGGCCGAACTGATAAATTGGACCTAAAGAGAGACGACATAATTCAATCAGTTTTTCTTTGTCAGAGATGTTGGTTATCATCCAATGGAAACCAAGAGAAATGGGAAAGACTTAGAACGGCTCGTTTGAGATGGTCTGGCTCGATTACCCTTCGATCTGATTCATTATCATTGGTCAGGAAGACGATCCAATCCAGGGCAGAGTCGCGTTTGGAAAACATCCGGTCAAATCTGTCTAGTGATCCAGTTGCCATCATCGCCCAGTTTATGAACCAGTACTCCTTGTGTGATTTGATAGAGACTCTGCGCGGCGACGGTGTAACAGCAACATCTTCCGGGTGTCACATACTCTCTCCGTGACATTCAGACGTCCTCTTGTGAAAACCGAGACAGCGCTTCACTTTTACAGATTTCTCAATGCTCTCCAAGTCGCGCATCTGATTCGTTTTTTAAGCTCAGTACCCTTGTGTACATCAAGGGATATCTGCAATAATCCAGTCATGGATCATAATACTCGCCCCGCACATCCGCTAGCCTCCGTGGAAGTAAAGGGCACAGCCGCAATTGACCAAGTTTCCCCTCGCCTGAGGCTATGCTAGGGGCGGTGGGTGCGACGCTTGCTTTGATGCGACTCGCGGTGAGTAAGACAGAAAGTTTTGGCGGAGTCGAGCCGAGGATGGTTTAAAGTGAACCATTGCAGAAAAAGCCCCCTGGTTGCTTCACTCTGACGAGTCGGCATGATGTCGCAATAACTTTCATGAGATGCCGAGCTCAGCCTTCACATGTATGGGGATCAGATGCATTTGGACTCCCTCGCGAGATCGGGCGAGGTTTCAAAGATGTCGGGTTAACAGTGGGTTTCGATGTTGCAGTGTGTTGCACAGCGGGGCTTTCCAAGACCACTTCCCTATTAAAAGAGACTTCAGAGAATCTGTACCTTGATAAACTATTTCCACGGCGAAGCGCCTATGTCATTTCATTAAATTGCATCTCCAGTACAATTACTACACATTGATGTCTTCAGGAAAATCATCCTCCAATTCCTCTTTGAAACACTCCGATTCAGATCATTCAAACTCGAAGCCAAACAAGCATCACGTGGATAAAAAGTTTCGTCACCGCCGATACTCTCATGGGAAGGTTGTGCCAACTAGCCATTCCGAAGATTCTCTAGAGCTTCCCGAGCACACCGACATTGTCTCGCATCATTCTCAGAGGTCTGAATCAAAAGATGAATCTAAATCAAAAGATGAATCTGAATCAAAAGATGGATCTAAATCAAAAGACGGATCTAAATCAAAAGATGGATCTAAATCAAAAGATGGATCTAAATCGAATGATGACCATGGAAAAGGGCTCTATCGGCTGGATGAGGGATCTCAAATTTGGCGGACATCTGATGGTACCCTGATTTATTGGGAGGTTCACAAGCTATCCTATCAAGAGCTGTCAGAGGCGATTTGGAACTGGGCTGAGCGTGGACTGGAGCAAACACAGAAGCTGTACATGGCAAGCGTTCACCCTCCGCATGGTGGGCATCGATCGGGACTGTTGGACTTATTTTGCTCTCATCGTCAGAAGCTCGTCCGTGACCATGCAAGTTGAATTTGAATTCAATGCACCTAACCACTATGAGTAAATGAAGTTAACACGAACTTCTCTTTTGATTCCCTGCACGTTTAACAGATTCAGCGCATTTACAGTCAGTGCTCTTTTCCAAGGACACTCACCCTGCTAATTAGCTGTACAATTTTACAGGTGCTGAAATGTATGATTTTTCTATTGGTACTGCCAGATGACCTTTATCTCATCTTGCGCACTTGGACAGAGCTTAAGCGATACCTGGAGCAACTGAACGAGAAAAAAGTCCCACAAGAAAGGAGTCAAACCCTCAAAAAAATCGAAAACAGACTTACTTTCCATTTGATGGTTGCCCTGAGAGAGTACTGCGGATTACCTCTTGACCCGAAACATCCTGACAAGCCCAGCTGGCCTTCACAGGGTGTTGGGAAACTCGAGACGGCTCGTCTTGAGCCAGCAGCTCTAGCTTCCAGCTCCAACTCGGCATCAACCTCCAGTATCCACAGTGACAAAAGCAGCGAAAAGGTTCAAGATATCGACAGTAAAGCACTATGTTGCCATTGCCATCAGATATTGGACCACACGGAAACTGAAGAAACATTAAAACATAGTACCAAGTTATCCTTACCCCCATCCGCACCCAGGCGCAAAGAAGAATATTCCAGATCCCGCTCTAAAACTTCAAGGTCTTCAAGTCGGAAAGCCGATGGAAGCAGAAGTAAATCAAAGAGTCGCAAAGGAGATGAACATAGAAGTAAATCAAGGAGCCGAAAAGAGAGGGAAAACAAACCCGAAGGGGAGCATTCTCACGCAAAAGACCCATCAAACTCTTCTCGGGAAATGGTGAACAAAAATGTAACATCAGATCGGTAAGTGTTTTGATCTTGAAGATCAGTATATTTCAATTTTCCATCAATTGACTAACGAATTTGTTTCTTGATCCATCTGATTGCTTCAAATCACCTCCAACATCATCTACATCATACAAGTCGACATCCCGAAGATCAGAAGATTAGTTATGACTCAGACAATTCAAGCTTGATTTCTTTTGATTCAACCCAATTTTCGAATGCCTTTGGAATGATATTCCATCATGTTTGATTCTTAAGTAACTACAAGTTCTTCTCCTCACTTTCTCTTTTACATATAAAAATAACCTTAACCCTAGAAACTTGAATAGGATAAGTATCATTTTTCGGGCTTTGAGATGCTCTTACCAGGACAGTGGAAATATTTCATGGTACTATTGTTGTTTTACTTTTTTCTACAAGATGGACTGCGCATATTTGATTCAAAGTGGTCATTGAATGGACTGCATTTTCAATAAATAAATAAAAACAGAAAGCATGTCAACACCTGAAATTCCGAATTTAGTAGCTAGTTACTTTGTTTTGTGTCTCGACTCTCAATCAAATCGCCACTAAAATGATTGAATTACTACTGTCTCTGAAAATGCCAGCATAATTGGCTGGGTTGAGGGTATGTCAGTTGAGCTGGAATCCACACAAATAATTTGACCTTGGTTTATCTCAATCAATGAAATAGAAAAAATTCATCGGTTGAGATCAATCCATCTTCAATTTGTTGAGCTCTTCCCAGTGTAATTTAGATAAAATTAACTTGGCCAATTCTTCTGCAAATGTGAGAAGTTCTGCACTAGCTCTGGCTGTAGAACTGGTTTCACAAAGATTGTGTGATGATGCAAGCCAGAGAAGGGGCCAGGGAATTGACTGTAACAAGTCGGACGAGTACACAGAACTGTTACAATCACTATTATCCTGTGTCAATTCCTCACACACCTCAATAGGCGCATAATTCATTTCCCTCTTCTTCCACCAGGAAAAAACAATGATCACTTGATGGCAAGTGACATTTGGACAACTTCACTCATCTATCCTCCATATATCCACTGCTACTCCTTGAATTAATTTAAAACACAATTGGGTATTCATTTTTTTACCTTGCACAACCAGAGGCTGTGCCTTCTCATAACAACTCTTTCTGCCTTCTGTCCATATGAGTGTTGGGTAGCTGCTCAGTGCTACGCAGCTTTGATTAAAATAGGTACATAGCTCAGTGGAAACTTAATTCCCACCCTCATTGATGTGCCTTCCTTCTGCCCAACAGTTATGTCTGAGCTGCACCAGATTGAACACTGAACTGCACCAAACTGAAAACTGACCTTCAGGGCTAATCCTGAGCTACTAGAGTAAAAACTGAGCTTCGCTAGGGGGAATATTGAGCTATGCTGGAGTGAACACTTATAAGCTGTGCCAGACTGAACACTCATCTTTGCCAGAGTTTGCACTTAGCTTTGCCATATCAACTTCTGAGCTCAGCCAGGAAGAACTGATGAGAAACAGAAAATAATGAAACCAGTGACAACTGAGCAGAATCAGTGAAACTGAGAAAAATCAGTAAAAAATGAGCAGAATTAGTAAACTGAGCAGAATCAGTGAAAAATGAGAAGAATCAGTAAAGAAAGAGCAGACTCAGTAAAAATGAGCATAATCAGTTACAACAGAGCAGGATGAGGAAAATACATGGAATTGGTCCAAACTCAGCAGAATCAGTGGTACCTGAGAAGAATCATTTGAAACTGAGCAGAATCAGTGGGAACTGAGTAGAATCAGTGGAAACTGAGCAGAATCAGTGCAAATGAGCTGAATTAGTGAAGTGTGATGAGCCAGTGGAAAAGGAAGTATTAAATTAAACCACCAAGAATCAAATATACAGGAAGAGTAGGATTGGAGCAGTGTTTTAGCTGCAACCAAAGTTTTGGAATGTCACTTGTCATCAAGTGAGCATTATTTTTTCCTGGTGTTCTTCTCTCAGTAGGCCTCCCTTCATTGGCCTCTTGAGCTCGCCATGCGTCTCTGGGGTATCTAATTTTTCCTGAGAAGAGTTTCATGTTGCAGATAAGCCTCTCTGCTCATGTGGAGTTCAAGGCCATTCACATTCCAAAACTACCCCTAGGAGAGAGCCAGGCCCATTTTAACAGTTATTGTTGTGATCATTTGTTGTCAGATAATTCATTGCAGCTAATAATGAATGCTAATAGTAGTATAACTGAAACATAGTAGACAATAAAATGAGAAGAGAAAAACAACAGAGGTTAGGAAAGAAAAGAGTCAATTATTCTTAATATAAATGAGTGAGATTAATGAATACCTGTTAGTGTCATATAGCTTATCTAGAATACAACTCATATTATATCATATGGAAAAATCTAATTTAAATTAATTCATGTTGATATTAAATAGTTTCAAATGATTTAATCTCCCTGATGATAGACATAATAGCATCATAGGTAGATATAATATTGATTGTGGTAGATAGATTACCAGTTTTTTCTGATATAATATCAGATTTTTTCAACTGATGTAATGCCATAATTGGGAATCTGATACAATGAGTTTAGTCTACATAGTTTATAAATGGTTGATGAGTGTCACATTTTTTTCCACAGTTTTGCTTTATTTGTAAAGTAGTTGATATTTTATTTAACCATAGTTGTCTTAGCCCCTGCTTCTCTAATCAATCAACTTGTCCAATCTCTTTTTTAACTATCTGCTGACCACCTTTTAAAAGATTTATTATCTAGATTTTATTGCCTAAAAAGGAGTCGACACACTTAGAGAGAGAGAGCACAATTAGATGAGGAAGATGAAGAGATGAAAAGAGAATAAGAAATAGACCAACATTTGGATAAAGAGGATTGAGCTATGAATAGTGGCAGTTGGGAAAACAGGAAGAATAAAGAATAGAGCAGAATGAGGACTGAAGAGTTGAGTTAGTTTGAGATAGTAGATACTTAGTGTTATGAGGGAAATCTCACCAGGCAGAAGAGGACTCGAGATGGTAATAGAAAAGAGAAACAGAAGAAGAGAGAAAGAAAAGGAAGAAAGGGGTAGAATAGATGAATAGAGATTGAGTGGTGAGTTGTGTAGAGAGAGGGAGAGAGATTGAGGGAAGTGATTGAAGTTGGATTGATTGATTGATGATTGTTTTGAAGTGTAGTTGAGGTTTTGAGGATGAGGAATGGAAATGGTCTAGTGAGCGAGTCGAGGTAATACATGTGACAGAGATGTCACGCACGAGACATGACAGTGAATTTTACACCTTTGACTGTTTTTACAGGTATGTTTCCTTTTCCATATTTATCTCTTCTTGTTTAATTTTGTTCTCATCATATTCTAATTATGTATTAGGTTTTTCCTTTGTTTTGTTTTCACCGCTGTGGCAATCCATAACTTTTCACATGAGTTTAACAAAAGCTTAAATTTATCTTCAAATATAATTGATTATCATTAAAAAATCAGATTCTATGTATGAAATTACCCCTAGTAACTCACTTACATTACCCCTGATTTCCCCTTGATTCAGTAGTTATTAACATTCTCATTAAATTACCACTTACAGCCACATAACTTTACCACTACTACAGCACCATATGACTTGTTGGCTGGGAGGAACTCCTCCTGGCCAACAAGGTTACCTCCTCCTGGCTGACAAGGATGTGTAACCTTGTCAGCAAGGAGGAAACCCTCCTGGCCAATGACTGGCTTGCGTAATCAAACCGGTCCACCAGTTTGATTAAGTGATACACCATGCACCATGTGACCCACACACCAAAAATATTTGGCGTGCGGGGCCTACAAACCATAAAAACTTGGCGTGTAGGGTCTACACACCAATTTTGTCCAAAAATTGGCGTGTATACCCTACACACCAATTTTGGCCAAAAATTGGCGTGTATACCCTACACACCAATTTATTTTGGCATGTAGGCCCCGCACGCCAAGAAAAATTGGCGTGATGGTGGGTGTTGGTGTGCGTTTATCAACACCCCATCTTTTGTACTCTTTCACTAATCTCTTTTGGTTTTATACCACCAAACATATTCCAGCTGTCTATTTAATACCAGGATGAGCCATCCTGTGCATGTTTTTTGTTATTAATAGAGCTCCCCTTAATTGTATTTTGAATTATGAACTCTGGCTCCCCCTTTTTATTAGTACACTTTTCATTTGCTTTTACCCTGGCATTATCACATTTACTTTAGAATCCAACAACCTTTTACACAATAACAATCATAACAAATACCCAATACCCTTTCCTCAGCAATTTTTCCCCCTCTTTTCTAAGTTCCCTGCCTCTTATTTATTGAACAACCTAAGCGCCCCATTAGTACCAGTAGTCTAAGGATTAGTAGAAATTTAGCCACACCTATTTTATTTCTTGTTCTTAGTGACACCCCTTTCCCGGGCGTTGATAAACGGCGCACGCCAACACCAACCCGCATGCCACTTTTTTTTGGCGTGCGGGGCCTACAAGCCAAAAAAAATTGGCGTGTAGGGTCTACACGCCAAAATAAATTGGCGTGTGGGCCCCGCACGCCAATTTATTTTGGCATGCGGGTCCCCCCTCGCTCACGTAATCGAATGGGAGGGCCCATTCAATTACGTGAGCGGGCCGGCTGACGAGGTTGTATAACCTGGTCAGCCGGGAGGAAGTCCTCCCGGCTGACGAGGTTGTATAGCCTTGTCGGCCGGGAGGACTTCCTCCTGGCTGACAAGGTTGTATAGCCTTGTCGGCCGGGAGGACTTCCTCCCGGCCGACGAGGCTGGACTTCCTCCTGGCCAACGAGGCTATACAACCTCGTTGGCCAGGAGGAAGTCCTCCCGGCCGACAAGGCTATACAACCTCGTTGGCCAGGAGGAAGTCCTCCCGGCCGACAAGGCTATACAACCTTGTCAGCCGGGAGGACTTCCTCCCGGCTGACCAGGTTATACAACCTCGTCAGCCAGGAGGAAGTCCTCCTGGCCGACGAGGTTGTATAGCCTTGTCGGCCGGGAGGACTTCCTCCTGGCCGACGAGGTTGTATAGCCTCGTCGGCCGGGAGGACTTCCTCCTGGCCGACAAGGTTATACAGCCTCGTGCCGGGAGGAAGTCCTCCCGGCCTGCGAGGCTATACAACCTCGTCAGCCGGCCCGCTGTGAGAGAACTTATATACCAGAGGTGCAGCACTGAAGCTGAGCCCGCAGCCGCGGGCTCAGCGGCAGACTGAGGCTGAGGTAAGGGGGTATCTACCAAATGTCATCGGACATTCCGCGGGGAAAAGCACGGGGCGCAGCATGTGACATTCTATAGTTGGCGCGGACGATCGGTCGAGCGGACGAAGGCCGCTTCAGTATGCGCGACGTAATGGACCGGGCGGAACCACGGGGTTCGGGGCGCCAGGCCGCAGGCGGAGCGGGGGCAGAAGAAGTTGAGTCGTGCACAGGGAAGCGACAGACGGCTGCGGGGGTCAACGGGGTATAGTAGTCGGGGACAGGCTGCGGTGCGATGCGGGATCAAGGAGACAGGCAAGTAGGGCTCCAGGGAAAGTACCGGGGAATGCGGGACATGATTGGGGGGACTGTTGTATAAATAGAGGGTTGTACCAGGGCTGCGGGTCTTATCTTATCTTATCATCTTAGTAGATAGCTATCAACTACAGCGTACATAAGAAAACCTCATTGTTTAGAGTTCTCTCAGCGATTATTCAGCGTGTGCGGACAAGCGGAACTGCGTAGGGCATCATCAGGACGACAAACGCAAGAGGAACGGTCCCCTTGCTGAGTATAAAGGTGTTGCAGGGAAACCAGTTGACTTTCTGCTGACAGTGTTTATCCCGCAGAGGAAATCAAAGAACCACCGGAACCAACCAGGAAGAAGGGCAACCTACCATTTCTGTCACCGAGGTCGCCATTATTTCCACACCGCTCACGTAATTGAATGGGCCCTCCCATTCGATTACGTGAGCGGGATCCCCCCACACGCCAAACAATTGGCGTGTGGGACCCGCACGCAATTGTTTGGCGTGCGCTCCCACACGCCATTTTTGGCGTGTGGGTCTCACACGCCAAATAAAATTGGCGTGTAGACCCTACACGCCAATTTTTTTTGGCATGTAGGCCCCGCACGCCAAAAAAAATTGGTGTGCGGGTTGGCGTTGGCGTGCGTTTATCAACGCCCCCTTTCCCTCAGCTATAGTCAAGAAGGGATGCCTCATCAGCACCTGTAGTCTCAATATCTACTACTTACTAGACTTGCTGTATATTTCCCCTTTAAGCTCTTTCCTGAGCCTTTAGGAATTCCACAAATTTTATTTGCTTGTGCCTACCCACACTCCATCATAATCAAAGGTTTTCTAGAAATTCAACCAATCAAATGGTTCAACCTATTGTTTAACTATCTGCTGACCACCTTCTACTCCATCTAAAGGTTTTCCTGGATGTCTTTTTCACTGTGTGTTTTCTTGTGACTAATTAATACCATAATCTATTTTTTCCTTTGTGTTTTTGTCACTGCATTCTTTCTTGTACCTAACCACACTCCATCATGATCAAAGAATTTTAGAATAAAACCAACAAGGTCAGATATAGTAGATTCAACTTGTGGATCTTCTCCATATGGAAACACATTAAGTTCAAGTCCCTCTTAATAATTGGCTTGCCAGCAGGGATGCCCAAAGTGTGAAGGGTACACCAAGCAGCAATATATTGGGCTAAACTTCTAATTGTGCCAGTGAGCTAGGAATATGGATTGGGAAATTTCCCAGAGAGTATGAGAGGCACCAGTTATTTTCCAGTACATTATCCACTTTCCATTTTCAATCCTGGGGTTTTCTGCTTGCGTAGGCTGTCCAATAAATTGCAGGAGCCCAAGTATCACTCAATGATTTGAATTTGCAAGTGAAAATATTCTGGGGACAGCCCAGATTGTTGAATGAGACCAGTAAAGATCTCTAAAATCCCCTGCGCCAATTTTTCAGATGCAAGAAAATGAGTTTCATCATAGCTATGTTGGGGTTCCCGGGCTCTGATGGCTCAACAGGTGGAGACTTTTGATAAAGTCTAAATTTATCATAAACTGGTTGGGAAATGTATTTGAGGACTACACAAGGTATCTGTGCCTTGATCAAAGCTTGAAAATATAAAGAGCTTTCAAGGGGAGGATCAATAATATGAGGGGAAATGATGATATTTTATGCAGTATGTAGTGAGTTTTTGAGAAAAGCAGTGGTTAGATGCTATGGGCCTAAGGCGGGTAGTAACTTGGGTGACAGAGAATGGAGATATGCCCAGGTTCCATGGAACATTGTGCTTGAATTTCCAACTGAATTCATGTGCACTTTCTGATGAAATTAAGTATTGTCATAGAAAATTATTGGACCAATCAGAGGATTCAAAGCCAATGAAAATTTATATTTCAGCTTTTTTCCAGCCTCTTTACCTAGTGCTTGGAGGCCACAATTAGAGATCTTGCATGATGATGCCAGTCCAATGTAGTTGATATATGTGCTGAATCACTCAAACAAAAGGAGTTGTCTCAGCACTTGTGTGCAAGTTCCATCACCCCTCTCTTTGGGAACCCTGTAAGATATCTTGCAGAACTTGAGCCCCAAGTTATGCAGAATTTGGTGCTGAATGATTGCTCAAGTTTTGCTGAATGTATTCTGAATTTTTCTGAATTAATGTTGGAAATGGTTTCATAACAACCTGATACCCACCCCAATTGGACTATTTGAAATATGTTAACCTTCCCACTACCCATTTACAACTGCATTGCAAAGTAATCTCAAATTCTTGGCAGAGACCAGATTTTTCTTGATGTAATAATGTATTTTTATTGATCATGTGCTTATTATGTCTTCCAAATGACTCAAAATGTGTTTTCATAAATGACAAAAAAAACGGGTGTTGATAAACGCACGCCAACGCCAACCCGCACGCCACTTTTTTTTGGCGTGCGGGGCCTACACGCCAAAGAAAATTGGCGTGGAGGGTCTACACGCCAAAATAAATTGGCGTGTGAGACCTACACGCCAAAAATGGCATGTGGTTCCCACACGCCAATTTTTTTTGGCGTGTGGGCCCCGCACGCCAATTGTTTTTGGCGTGCAGGTCCCCCCTCGCTCACGTAATCGAATGGGAGGGCCCATTCGATTACGTGAGCGGGCAGGCTGACGAGGTTATACAACCTCGTCAGCCGGGAGGACTTCCTCCCGGCACGAGGCTGTATAACCTCGTCGGCCGGGAGGACTTCCTCCCGGCCGGGGGTTGATAAATGCACGCCCCCCCGGGCACGCCCACGCCCACGCACGCCCTTAAAAAAAAAGGCGTGCAACCCGCACGCCTTTTTTTTATCGGCGTGCGTCCTGCACGCCCATCCTTGGGCGTGGGCACGCCTGTAGATGGGCGTGCAGTTCGCACGCCCATCTACAGGCGTGCGACACCCCCAAGGAGGGCGTGCAGCCGCACGCCCTGCCGGGGAGGACTGCAAGCCCCTCGGCCGGAGGGATCCCCCCGGTCGAGGAGGTTATACAACCTCCTCGACCGGAGGGAATCCCCCTCCGGTCGAGGAGGTTATACAGCCTCCTCGACCGGAGGGATCCCTCCCGGTCGAGGAGGTCATACAACCTCCTCGGCCGGAGGGGGATTCCCTCCGGTCAAGCAGGTTGTATAACCTCCTCGACCGGAGGGGGATTCCCTCCGGTCGAGGAGGTCATACAACCTCCTCGGCCGGAGGGATGCCCCCCGGTTGAGGAGGTTGTACAACCTCCTCGACCGGAGGGGGATTCCCTCCGGTTGAGGAGGTCATACAACCTCCTCGGCCGGAGGGATGCCCCCTCCGGTTGAGGAGGTTGTATAACCTCCTCGGCCGGAGGGATCCCTCCCGGTCGAGGAGGTCATACAACCTCCTCGACCGGAGGGGGCATCCCTCCGCCCAAGGAGGTTGTATGACCTCCTTGACCGGAGGGAATCCCCCTCCGGTCGAGGAGGTTATACAACCTGCTTGACCGGAGGGAATCCCCCTCCGGCCGAGGAGGTTGTATGACCTCCTCGACCGGGAGGGATCCCTCCGGTCGAGGAGGCTGTATAACCTCCTCGACCGGAGGGGGATTCCCTCCGGTCGAGGAGGTTGTATAACCTCCTCGACCGGGAGGGATCCCTCCGGCCGAGGAGGTTATACAACCTCCTCAACCGGAGGGGGCATCCCTCCGGCCGAGGAGGTTGTATGACCTCCTCAACCCCTCCGGTCGAGGAGGTTGTACAGCCTCCTCGACCGGAGCTGATGTCATGCGTACATTGTTGTGTACGCATGACATCAGCATGTGTATAGGCAGGGGCGTGCCCCCTGCCTATATACATAGAAAGGGCGTGTTGGTCGCACGCCCTTTTTATGTGTATAGGCAGGGGGCACGCCCCTGCCTATACACATAAAAAGGGTGTGCGGTTCGCACGCCCTTTTCTGAACAGGGCGTGCGACCGCACGCCTGAAGTCTCGCACGCCGATGGGCGTGCAGCCCCCACGCCGATAAAAAAAAGGTGTGCGGGCAGCAGGCCTTTTTTTTTATCGGCGTGCGTTCGGCGTGGGCGTGCCCGGGGGGGCGTGCATTTTTCAACCCCCCTCCCGGCCGACGAGGTTGTATAACCTCGTTGGCCGGGAGGACTTCCTCCCGGCCGACGAGGTTATACAACCTCGTCGGCCAGGAGGAAGTCCTCCTGGCCGACGAGGTTGTATAGCCTCGCCGGCCGGGAGGACTTGCTCCTGGCTGACGAGGTTGTATAGCCTCGTCGGCCAGGAGGAAGTCCTCCCGGCCAGCGAGGCTATACCACCTTGTCGGCCAGGAGGACTTCCTCCTGGCTGACGAGGTTGTATAACCTCGTTGGCCGGGAGGAAGTCCTCCCGGCCGACAAGGCTATACCGCCATTTTTGGCGTGTAGGTCTCACACGCCAATTTATTTTGGCGTGTAGACCCTACACGCCAATTTTCTTTGGCGTGTAGGCCCCGCACGCCAAAAAAAAGTGGCGTGCGGGTTGGCGTTGGCGTGCGCCGTTGGCGTGCGTTTATCAACGCCCAAAAAAACTTGTGGCTTGGTAGATATACCTTTTCTATGAAAATGCATCAATTACATGAATCATCTTTATTTTTTCATCACTTGAGATATTTATAGATGTGTGGGAAAGTTTAACATAGTGGTTAATTATATCTTTTGTATTGAGTGATGCTGTGGAAATCCTAAAGGATCAGGAAAGAGCTTGAAGGGGAAATAAACAACAAATCTAGTAAGTAGAGGATGTTGAAGCTACAGGTGCTGATGAGGCTTCCCTTCTTGACTAATGCTGAGGGGAAAGGGTTTCACTAAGAAAAAGAAAGAAAAGAGGTGTGGCTATATTTCTACTAATCCTTAGACTGCTGCTACTAATGGGAACTTAGGTTGTTTAATCAATCTGAGGCAGGGACCTTAAGAGGAGTGAGACAAGCACTGAGAAAGAGTCTGGGGTATGTGTTATGATTGTTATTTGTGTAAAGGTTGATGCAAAGGTAAATGTAAAAAGGTTTAAAGGCAAAGGTAAATGTAAAATGTACTTTGGTAAAAGGGGGGTGCATGCATCATATAGAGTACATAGAGCTAAGGGGAGTTATACTTATACAAAAGGGCACAAGATGGCTGAACCTGGCAGTAAAGAGAAAAGGGAAATGTGTTCAGAGGTATACAACCAAAATAGAGTGGTGAAAGAGTAAGAGATATGAGCCAATGTAACTAGTAACTATGTATATAAGGAATGTAATGTGACTAGTAACCAAAGAGGATAATAATGACAAAAGAAGTGATTATGTAATATGAATGACTGTGCTGTACAACTTTATACAAAAGAAGATATAAACTAAAGAAAAGTATGTAATATCTATGTTTTATTTATGTACTGTTTATTTATAAATGAATACCTTGTATAATATCCTATGGGGTTGTAGTATTGGTAACATTATGTGGTTGTAAGTGGTAATATTCTAAGAATGTTAATAACTTCTGAACCAAAGGGAAATCAGGGCCACTTTGAGTGAGTGACTAGGGGTAGTTTTGTATGTAGAATCTGATTATGTAATAATAATGAAGTATATGTGAGAGGAAATGTAATTTGTTGATGATTGTATGTGAAAAGGTATGGATTACCACAATGCTTATAGCATCAAATCATTTGGGATAAGAGGTGATTTCCTTTTGAAATGAGCTAGCTTCACTCACTGGCTCTCTTGATATTTTTTTTCCCCTTTTGTTTTCATCAAGGGATGTGGAATTTCTAAATTATCCACCATAATCAACTTGTGATCTGGCAGGTGGCAGATATGAATCTGGGCACTCTCACATACAAATGATTGAGGGAATTCTCTGTTTTTTTTCAACAGAGAGTTGGAAGTCCAGGACAAGTTCAGGGGAGCCCCAGATTATCCAGGGGTTCTTAATCACTTCAGGCAATCCTCACAAAAGAATGGGGATTGATAAATGCACGCCCCTGGCCGCACACCCATCAAAAAAGGGTGTGCAGCCCGCACACCCTTTTTTTGACAAGCATGCGGGCTGCACACCCTGTTTTGGGCGTGGGCACGCTTGTAGATGGGTGTGCAGTTTGCACGCCTATCTACAGCAGTGCAACACCCCCAAGGATGGGCGTGCAGCCGCACACCCTGTTCAAACCAGGGCGTGCGGTTTGCACGCCCTGCCGGGGAGGTATACAACCCCCTCGGCCGGAGGGATCCCCAGTCGGGGAGGTTGCATGACCTCCTCAACCGGAGGGAGTCCCCCTTCCAGTCAAGGAGGTTATACAACCTCCTCGACCGGGGGGGATCCCTCCGGCCAAGGGGGTTTTATGACCTCCTCAACCGGAGGGATTCCCCTCCGGTCAAGGAGGTCATACAACCTCCTCTGCCAGAGGGATCCAAGGAGGTTGTATGACATTCTTGGCTGGAGCGAATCCCTCCGGTCAAAGAGGTTATACAACCTCTTCTACTGGTGGGATTCCCCCCCGGTCAAGGAGGTTGTATAGCCTCCTCAACCGGAGGGGAATCCCACCAGTAGAAGAGGTTGTATAACCTCTTTGACCGGAGGGATTCCCTCCAGCCAAGCATGTCATACAACCTTCTTGGCCGGAGGCCCCCCCCCCCCCCCGGTCAAGGAGGTTGTATGACCTCCTTGACCGGAGGGAATCCCTCAGGTCAAGGAGGTTATACAGCCTCCTTGACGGGGGGGATCCCTCCAGCCAAGGAGGTTGTATGACCTCCTCGGCCGGAGGGATCCCCCCCGGTCGAGCCGTGCGGCTGCTGACAGCAGAGTCCCACAAAATGGGGACTATGCCATCAGCACGCCCTATGTATGTACATAGGTAGGGGCATGCATGCCCCTACCTGAATACATAGAAAGGGAGTTTGGCCTGCACACCCTTTCTATGAATATGGGTAGGGGCAGGCACACCCCAGCTACCTATATACATAAAAAGGGTGTGCAGGTCGCACACCCTTTTTTGAATAGGGCGTGCAACCGCACACCCTGTTTTGGGTGGGTGTTGCACGCCTGTAGACGTGCTGACACCCAAAAGTGGGCGTGCAGCCCGCACACCAATAAAAAAAAAAGGCATGCGGGCTGCATGCCTTTTTTTTAAGGGTGTGCGTTGGGTGTGGGCGTGGGTTTATCAAACCCCCAAAAGAATGTGTATAACTATAAGTAAAAATTATATGTAACCTTTTCAAATATTTCACCTAATATTCCAGTGTTACATGGTCACTCAGCTCAGCATCACTTGGCTGTGTGGTAATATAGGTGTTACAAACGCATACATGCATACAGTTGTGCAAAACATTCTTCCACCCATCCCCTCAATAAATTCACACCAAATTCAAAACAGATTAAAATTATGAAATAAGAAAAACTTGCATATTTTTGGCAAGGATAATATCTTCTCCATATTATACCTTGGCCCAAGGGGAATAAAGTGCCAGAGGGGACCCAGTTCAAGCAGCATTGAGAATTAATCAGTCACCTCAAATACTTTCTTTTGAATTATGTGTGCTCTGAAAATCATAAAAAGAATGTTTCAGATCAACCTATAGGGTATAGGCTTACACAGAGGTTAAAAATCATCATGGTCAACAAATTCTTATATTTGGTAAAAATTATGGATCAAGTACACCTGATCCTACAGTTGGGCTTGTTTTCAAAATAGATATGGTGTACATTATACATTCACATTATACAAAACATCTGGTATGATTCCAGGTAACATCATCATAGATTGCCCTTACATCACCTTGGTCTTTGAACCAAGATCAGACCAACATCAAACCAAAATTAAACCAACTTCAAACCAGTATATAAAAAGGATTTGACCAAACCTTGGCATGGCATGAGTTGGACAAAGGAACTTGTAAATTAGTGCTGAGAAAACTCCTGTGGTGTAAGACACATCTAAAGCCAAGTGGAGCAGTGGTTTTCTCAGTTGGCATGCATTGTTCCAGAGATCAGCCCCAAATGCAACAATGGCACAGAATGCGTGTGCAATCTGTAAGTTATCATTTAAGCAACTGGTTAGAGTTAAACAAAAGAAATCACTAACCATTTTGGATCTTGCCTTTCTTCTGGTCACTGGATCCGCAATGACTTGAAGGTAAGCTCCATTGACTGCACTCACACATTCTTTGGGCATATGAACTCCCCCAGACATACATTTGCTATCAATCTGATGGATTTAAGCTTGAAAAGTCCCAAGACTAGTTTTGTTGAGTGCATTGACATCACCCACAAATTCAGCATCATTTAGGTGATACAGGATGAATCATGGTTTTTCAGAATATCAAACACATTCTGAAACTGTGAAGCTAGTTTAATGGGCCTCCATTTCCTAAAAAAATAATGGACAGGCCTGACCTGTATTTTCAATGTATATATTGGAATTTTTCAGCAGAGGTCTAAAGTCACACTTGGAGCTCATAAGCATTGAAAGTTAGTTGTCAGGATTCAATAAAATAAAATTTCATATTTTATTGAGTGTGATAGAATTCAGTCCCTCTAGGATTGTAGATGAGAAGCAGGTGGGCAAGGGCAACTCAGAAAGAAAAATAAAAAGGTGGTGTGAAACATCTTTCTTGGCCTAAAATGACTCCCTTCCAAATGAAAAATATTTTGAGCAAGTAGCCTCAGAATACTTAAGTGTACTCTCAACACAATCACATTGAAAAGGTGTCACAGGTCAAATGTAACAAGATTCAAAACCCATCCAAGTTCATCAGGTAGATATTGATGATCCTTGACTATCCGAACTCCAGGCAAAGGAGCATGTTGAGCATGTTCAGATAGCACTCAACCAGCAAAGAAAGCAAAGGGAGAAAGCACATGTTCAGCTCAGTTCAAAGACAAGTGAAGAAAATGCAGCTCTCATTGATAATAATGCAAAGCTATTAGCTGATAAGCTAAAAACATCCCAGATCATAAGTGTGCACAAGAGAAAAGCCCCATGGGGGGGAAGAAGGCAAAGTAAAAAGGCACCAAATAACTCTAGGAAAGTCCAGATTTTTCCAGTGCTTTGAAAGGCAAGGAGGACCTAGGGGACATGTGCATACACACGTCCAGTGGGCATTAGTATAAATAGGCCTCAGTCTTTGGCCAAGTTGTAGATAGTTTTTATTTATTTTTTTCCATCATCTTTAAATCACATCTTATCATCATATTATCACATTATATATATATAATATTAATACAGTCTGGTAGCCTCAGCTCAGCAGACTTTGAAACAGAAATAGAAATCTTCATCACAAATACTTAACAAAATAGTCTAGGCTGAGGGATGCCACTCAATTCCCTCCTTTGGAAGCTTGCTTTGCAAAAGGTACTTTGGGAAATCCCCCCTCTAAAGAAGCCCTGAAGTTTTATTGCTAATAAATAAAGACCAGATAACTGAAAATACACAAGATTAGAATATTTAATAAATGAGAAGAGAAAGGAAATGTGAAAGCATACCCGGTAGATGATGTTGATGTTCTAACAGACAACTAAGAGTAGAGTAGTGGACAGGACTGGTGAAGAATGACACAGGACTTAAGAGTAAAAAATGTTAGATGAGATAATCAGCAAAGGAATAAATGTGTGATTTATTTCTCACCAAGTTGAGAAGAGACAAGACGTCCACGAGTTGAAGAGCAGTTGAGAGTTGAGTTGGTTTAGATAGAGTGAGAAGGTATGAGAGTCGAGTGGGAAGAAGGGAAGAAAGAGATTTGAGGAGAGATAAAAGAAGTGGTAGATGGGAGATGTAAGTGAGATGAGAGAAGAGATGAGAGAAGTGGAAGTATTAGATGGCAGAAGATTGGATGGTAGAAGAGGATGATGATGATTCGGGGAAAAATGGAAGGGAATCAATGGAAAGGGAATCTGAAGGAGACCACGTCATTGGATGAAAGCAGTTGGGATCAAAATTGAGATTGCCGCAGTTAAATGTCACGAGTTGGTGTCACGAGTAGGACGTCGAGTTTCAACACCCTCCAAAGAAGAGGGACTGGTGATAAGTTACTTTTACATGTGGTTCATGGTCCCAACTCAGGGTCTGGGCAATCAAGGAACCATTGGAGATGCTCTTAGAGAATCCACAGTCAGTTTGATAAATTCTTGACAACTGTGGATCTCTTAGCAATCTCAATAGTTAATTTTTCAAGAGTGTCCCCACTTGTGGATTGATAACCCAGCTCTATTGCGGAGGTACCACCAATCCGGTTCCACACTTGTGCTCCTCTGCAACTTGAGTAAATAACTCTTGTTGCAGAGGAGCACTACACGGGGTGGGATTTTATGAGTGGGGAATTCTTGGGGATGTTGAATGGGGGGAGTGTTCATGATAAGGTGACTTGTGAAATTTATTCACAAGTTACCTTATTGAGCTTGATAGAGGTCCATAAATTGATGGACCTCTATTGAGAATCCTAGCAATTTGACAGTTATCAAGTTCTATCAAGCACACAAGTGGGGTGTTGTCTCAATAAAGTTACACCATGGACACATTCATGCACCTTCAAGACGTCTTTTTTTGATGCCCTCAGGTAAGGCAGTCTGGCTTGGAAGACAAGTCCCTTCTTGCTCTGAGGCAGGAGGGACAACAACTTGAGAACCAAAGAAATTCAGTCCTCAAGTTGACTTCAGAACCACTTATGGTTCTCAAGTTGTCTTGAGAACCACCAATGGTTTCTCAAGTTGTCTTGAGAACCACAAATCAAGTTGTCTTGAGAACCACCAATGGTTCTCAAGTTTTCTTGAGAGCCACCAATGGTTCTCAAGTTGTCTTGAGAACAATCAGTGGTTCTCAGGTTGAATTGAGAACCATTGGTGGCTCTCAATCTTACCTGAAGACACCAAGGATTAGAGGTGTCCCAGGCCACACCTCAAATTGGTCTGGAAGCTGCCCTCCAGACCAATTTTTTTCTTGAAGGAACCTTTTCTTGAGGATTTGTCTTGAAGAAAAATGAACTGTCACCAAGGTTGTAAGGACTCTGTTTGAGTCCTTCACTGAACTTTGTCAGAGGGCATGGTGGGACAAGGCTAAGAGCCTATGGACATTTCTAGTACCAATGTGTGGGATGAATTATGTGGCTAGCCAGTAGAGAGAAGTGTTGATATTTGACCTTCAGAAATTGATGCTTGAGATACGGGAGACAATCTTGAGGAACTTGATTGGATCAAGGAGCTAAGAACAAAAATATAAAATGCTCTGACTTGATGATTTTATTTCAAACAGAAAGAGATGACTTATATAGTCACAACTAGAGAGCCCCCTGGCAAGATCCAAAGGGGGCCTAGGAGACTAAATAGAACAAAACAATAAAAGTGAACACTACTCAGACTAGTAGCATACACAGTGATGGGTTAATAAAACTAGCAAGATTCTAGAGTGAATATTAAAACTGGAAAGACTCCAGAGTGATTATAAAACTGCCAACAGCAGAGTGATGAAGATAAAACTACCTGATTGGTAGAGTGATATAAAACAATTATATTGAGTGATTGGAATGTAAAACTGCTTGATTGCAGAGTGATTGGAGAGATTATTATAATGAGAATTTTGATGAGTAGTTTTTAGGAGAGATGTGAGCGGACAGAAAGACTGGAATTCTGACAAGAAGGGAACAGAGTTCTCTCTATTAGTATCTACAACTAGAGTGATAATAAATGAAACCAAGAGAGAGAGGAAGGAAAGGCTTACCTAGCCAGTAGAGAGAAGGGATTAGAGTTCTCTACTGTATTTGTCAGCCCTAGAGATACTCCAGAGTATCCTAAGAACTGACTAAACTATAAAAATACAATAAAAATAATGTATTACTACTGTAAATAATAACATATTATGAAATATTATTATATCAATAAACTCAGAATGTGTAATTAAGTGGGGTAGCTCACTCAAACCACCACTAAATTCCTACTCCTTCTACTATTTTATCATACAATAAAGATACTTTAAGAAAAAGGGAATAAAAAGTATAAATAATGGATTAGAAAGTATTATCATAAAAGCTGAGAGACAATAAGCTTATTTGCATAAATATAAGAATAATAAAATTATGCTAATAAGCAAGAAATTACCTAAGTGTCAGACATTGAGACAATAAGCCCACATGTCTCCAAAATAATACAAGTCACATAACCCAATGGTTAAGGACTTGTGTTTACAAAAAAAATGAATAAAATGAACTAAGTAAATTACCTTAAATTTATGAGTTCAATTCCCATATGAATCCTAATTTTTATACTTATTTTATTTAATATTTATCATTTTTATAAACTAACTTTTATTAAGAAATGCTAATTTAAGGATAGACTAATATCTCTCCATGAATTTACCATATATTATTACAATTTAGTTACATCTCCTTCAAGGAGACTATTATCATAAATTACCCCATGTAATACAAACTCCTTGAGCTACTACATTGGGGATAAAATATTGTGTAATATTGTTATGGTCTGATCTTGGGAGAGGAAGGCACTGGGGTTTTTGGGGTTTTGGGATCCTATAATGTAGATTGCAGGATGAGGAAGGGATGTGGATCCTTGTCCTGACAGACTATATAGTGGCCTGTCTGTGACATGTACGTGATAGACTATCTACATGTGGTGCGGGCTCTGGTGCGGGCGGGCCCGCAATACGGCTCATGACATTATCCCCCTTTTAATGCTTAATCCTCCACTCATTGTCCAATACCAAAAAAAAAAAAAAAATCCACCTCTTCATTTCCGTCCCTCACTTCCTTCTCCGCGTCCGCCAATGAGTAGTTGCCGCATTTGGAAATCTTGAATTAAATCCCGCTACCAGTTTGTCGCAATTCTTCAAGTTTTCCGCCGGTTCCCATGAGTTCTCTTCCGCTCCAAATCCCTTCCAGCTAACTAGATATTGGGTCTTCCCGCCTCGCCTTCTACAGTCCAGTACCTCCTCGACCTCCCACTCGTCCCCGCCGTCTACTGTAATTGGTTCTGGGTCCTCCTTCCGCCGTTCGGTGATTTCGTCAGGTCTGTGTTTGCGGAGTATTGACACATGAAATACGGGATGTACTCCCTTCATGGATATAGGGAGTGTCAGCTTATACACGGATTTTGAGATTCTGTTACAGATAGAAAAAGGTCCCAGCCATCTATGTTCCAGTTTTGGGCTGGGGCCGGTTGTTGAAATTTTGCGGCCGTCTAGCCATACTTCATCCCCTATTTCCCATTCCGGTGTTTCCCTTGTTTTCTTGTTGAATTGGTCTTTCATTGTTGCTTGCGCCTCTTCCAAGCAATACTTGAGTTCATCTTGAACCTCCGCAAGGCGGCGGAGTCGGTCTTCCACTGCAGGGATGCATTGTTCTGTAGAGGGGGTTCCGCTGTATGCCGGGTTGAATCCGTAGTTGGCTTTGAATGGGGGAACTCCTGTCAATGTGTGGATATTATTGTTGTAAGCAAAATCCGGCCATGGGGAGGAGCGGGGCCCAATTGTTTTTTTGGTAGCAAACAAAGTGCCGCAGGTACTGCTTGACTGCCTTGTTGGCTATTTCAGATTTTCCATCTGTTCTTGGGTGGTACGCTGTGGAGGATTGCAATCTAATTCCCAGGCGGGAGCTCAATTCGCGTGTGATTTGGGAGATAAAGATACTTCCCCGGTCTGAGACAATTGTTTTGGGGGTTCCATGCAGTTTCCATACATGTTCCGCCATCAGTTCCGCTAGTTGCTCCGCATTCATGGTTTTCCTGCATGGGATGAAGTGCGCCATCTTGGTCAGTCGGTCTACTACTGTCAATATACTGTCAGTTGAGTGGGATTCTGGGAGATTGGTGATTAAATCATAGCTAATGTCTGTCCACGGGAGTTGGCATCGGCGAAACATGACAGCCGCGGACTGGAGAGATCAGGACTGAGTAGAAGCACTTCATCTTGTGTTTCTGCGACGTAGTTGACCAGGTGCCGGAGGCATCGCCAGTGTTCATTGTTAGGGTTTTTGGAGAATCTAGAGAGAAAATTTACACCGAACGTGATGTCCGGTCTGGAGCCTGCAGATAGATAGCTGAGGCTGCCAATGATAGACAGATAAGTAGATGCGTCTATACCAGCTCCGTTGCATGACGTGACTGGTAGGGCGCCAGAGGGGAGAGGCGTTTTTGTGTGGGTAGCCCCATCCCAGTGCTGGGTGAGAATCTTAGCAATTAATTTAGGCTGTGAAATAGAGAAACCGGAGGAGTTTCGCGTAATCCGGAGTCCAACGATGTCTGAAAGGTTGGAAGACCATTTCATTTCTAGGCACTCAGATAGAGACCTCTCCAGTTCCTGGAGGACCGTTGTGGAAGACCCAGTGACTATGCCATCGTCTACGTGAATCCATATCACGGAAGGGTCTTTCTCACGTTTCAGAAGGTAAACGCTGTTGTCAAATTGTGAACAGCAGTAACCCAATTCTCGCAATGTGGATGACAGATGGTGCCACCAACAGCGCGCCGCCTGTTGAGTGCCGTAAAGCGCCTTTTTGAGTAAACAGGCTTTACCTTGCTCAACACCGAGCCCTTCAGGTGGGGTGACCCAGACTTCTTCTTCAATCGGGGAGTTGAGGTAGGCCGCCACGAAGTCGAATGTATGTACTGGCCATTTATTTAATGCTGCCAGTGATAACAGCAACTGCATTGATACAAAGGTAGCTGTAGGTGCGAATGTACCGTTGAAGTGTTCGCCTTCAATTTGGGTGAATCCTTTGGCGACGTACCGTGCCTTGAATCTGGGGGAGTTATCAATGCCAGACGTCTTACAAACGAAAACCCACTTCGCACGAAGGACCTTTTTCCCAGGTGGTAGAGTTCGTATGTCCCAGACGCCAAGTCGAT
This sequence comes from Puccinia hordei, assembly GCA_007896445.1. NCBI lineage: Eukaryota > Fungi > Basidiomycota > Pucciniomycetes > Pucciniales > Pucciniaceae > Puccinia > Puccinia hordei. Next base: position 169,652 of record RDRW01000370.1, read on the forward strand.
CCAAATTTCCGAGTTCTTCTTTGACTACAGCTAACCAATTTGGCAAATCCTTATCCTTCAGCGCTTGTTTGTATGTTGTGGGGACATTAGAGTCGAGGAAATCAGGAACAAATGATGAAATCGTGTCTGTTAGTTCATCTTGAGCTTGTACGGTCAGCTCATTGTCGAATTTACCCAGTTGTAGGGAAAAACAGAGGGGTAGGCAATCAGTTGATGTCTTGATTTCCTCGTGTGGGTAGTCGGCAAAAGTTGCAACAGCTGAATGCACAAAAGTACCCAGGGAGGGTACCCAAAACCCCCAACCTTTGGATTCAGGCAGGTAGTAAGAGGCAAAACCAAGAAGCGCTCTCTCATCAAGCTTGCGCCGTTTTTCAGCAGGGACATGTATGAAAGCTTTGGCTCCAAAAGGGCGAAGCCGGTCCAAGTTGGGTTGAATCTGGAACATTTTTTCAAAAGGAGTGATTTCTCCACTCGCCGAGTTGGGGACCCTATTGAGAGTGTAGCATGCCCACATAAAAGCTAAACCCCAGAAGTGTTTGGGAAAGCCACTGTCAAGAAGTATGGTTCGGCCCATATCCTGTAAGGTTCTGTTGTATCTTTCTATTGTGCCATTTTGATAGTGGTGGTAGGCAATGGATTGCTCTGTTGTTATACCTCTTTCAGTGAGGAAAGTACCTAGATTTCTGTTGTTAAACTCCCTGCCATTATCTGAGCGCAAAATCTTCAGGCGTTTATTAGTTCTAACCTCTAATCGTATTATGGTGTCCTGTAGTATCGCAGTCGCCTCTGACTTCTTTGTAAGAACTTTCACCTCAGCGTATCCAGAACCGATATCACGAATGGTGAGAATGTATAGGCCACCGTTGGCTGTGGGAACCTCAAATGGACCAATAAGGTCAACGTTCCAGGCATCCATTGGGAGAAAATCCCGGCGGTCAGATTGTAGTGTTTGCTTATTAACAATCTTAGAGATCAGACAAGGCGGACAATGGATGTCGCCTTTGGGTAAAGACTTTGGGAGACCAATCGCAGCCCCCGTAGTTATCATGCGTCTAATGGTGCGCAGACTAGCATGGCCGAAACGACGGTGGGTCAAAAGCAGGAGCTCTTCATCAGCTGTGAGCGTAGGTCTCTGATATGGGCGTGGCTTGGCTACGGGTACGGTATAGGAAAACGGTGTAGTTACAACGGTAGACACAGTAGGTATAGACAATGGTTTATGTACAGATGAATTCGTAGGGGTGGGAGTAGATACAGGAGAAAGAAAATGAGGACACGGAGGATGAACAGGGTATAACGGAGCAGGCAGCGGCCATTTGCGGGAGCAACTGTCAAGTCGTGAGCTGGTCCAGAAGTGGTTGCCGTGGGAAATGTGAAAGCAGTTGTTGACGAATGAGATGCTGAAGCCGGCCAAACGGAGTGCTGCTGGCGAAATCAACGTATTCGCTGCCTCGGGACAGTACAGAACATCATCAACAGTGGTAGGTGTTGAGGTTGCTCCAGGAAAAGTCAGTTTCCCTTTCCCTGTGATAAAACGCGGGGGTCCGTTAGTAGCCACACGCAATGGAATAGGGTTACTCAGTAATGTGAAATTTGTCAGGGCTAACCTATCACTAACCTATCACCGGTTAAGTGGTGAGTAGCACCTGTATCGAATATGGCAGGAGGGGAGCGTTTGGCGGTGGGTTCAGCAGCGGAGAAAGATAAGTCGCTGAAATGGGGATGGTGTGCGGTGTCGTAGGGTTCATCGCACTGCATAGCATTTATCAAAGCTTCGCATCTGTTGTTAGGAATGTCGGCGGCATTTGTGGAGGGGCGGGGGGCATTCCTAGGTTGACCGCTGTAGTTGGGGCGGTAAGAGTCCGCGGGACGTAGGCCAGGAGGGAATTGTGGATGGGGTGCTCGTTGGAACTGTCTCGGCACAGGTATCATGGGAGGGGCTAGGATTGGATAGTAGTCTTGGTATTGTTGTGGAGGGGGGTTAGAGGGGGCAAAAGACTTATGTGGTTGAATGTGTATGCTAGTGGGGCATTGGGAGATGAGATGGCCATTTGATCCACAGCGGAAGCAAGATCGAGGAAGAGGGGCTGGAGTGCGGAAATTTGCGGGGCGACTGGCCAAGGTGTAAATGTTGTCGGGATGGCTTTCGATGGAAGTCTCTCGTTCAACTTGAGGAACCGGGGCGGCTGGGTATGCTGAGGCTGCAGGTTGTAGTATCTTCGCAGCATTCCTACCTTTAAGCTTTTCCTGGCAGTCGGACAGTAGATCGACCATCTCTTGGAAAATTAAAGGAATTTGTCTTCGGTTTGCCAATTCTTGGTCAACTCGGTAGTCAAATTCGTTCCGCAGTGCTGACCCATGAGCAATAGAAGATTGAAGCAAGAGACCAAATAACAAGTCATTGTTGAGATTTGCGCCAGATTCCTGGAGGTCAAGGAGTGCAGCTTTGTATGTGGAGGCTACCGTGATTGCATCAGTATCGGCTGTGCATTCAATTGTTTTGAGGGCGTCCCATTTGTTCAGCTGGGCCGCTCTGCTGAAACTAGTGAACCTACGCCTAATCCGGTTCATGATGTCAAAACTTGAGGGCAAGTCACCCAAGTCGTCTTTGATATCGCGGTGGAGGGAGATGAGGAGAATGGTCCAACCAATGTGCTCCGCCGCATGTCAAGAGAAGTCTTCATTGTACCAATTTTCATACTCCATGACAAAACCCGCCATTTCTTGGACGTCCTTCATCCAAGTACGGAAATTTTTACCGTTCGGCAAAAGCTTGTATTTATCCGAGAAACGGGAGTGCGCTTCTCAAACAATTAGACCGCAATGACTGGGGTCGACAGCGAAATCAAAGGAGGGGATGTAATGATCTGCCAACGGGGCAGGGGGTGCGTCAGAGAAAAGAATGGGGGGTCTATCCATACGAACCGTGGTATGTCCGTTGTCTGAACCATGGGGGCTTCGTGCCACTCGTTTTCCTGAGGAGTGTCCGCCGGTGTGGAACTACTCTAAGGCCAGAATAGAGCTTGGAAGGGATATGTATAACTACACTAGTACTAATGTAAGTTAAGACAAAGGTGCTGATATAAGAGCTGCCTTCCTGACTAATGCTGATGGGGAAGAGTGTAACACTAAGAATAAAATAAAAGGTGTGGCTTTTCTATTTTAATCTTAGACTGACTAGTACTAATAAGCTGACTACTATTACCTCTGAGGTATGGGAAGTGTTTTGAGGAGGAGTTGTGGGGAAAAATGGTTTGTGTAAAAGGTCTTAATGGCAAAGTTATCTAAAATGTCTAGGTAAGAAATGTCTTTGATGAAATTGAATCTAATATTTGGGGTAAAAGGTCATACAGGTTGTATGGGGTAGAAATTTGATGGTGGTAATACTACAACAGAGTGGAGTATATATGTGTAAAGGGCCCTTCAAGGGGGAACAAATGATGAGCACAGTATTACAAGATATGATGATGAGCAATGTCCATAATAGTAATAGTGATGAGCAAAAGACTACAAGTGTAATAGTGAAGTGAATGTATGTAGTAATGATGAACAATGATTGTAGATTATGTAAGATGTTTTTATTTACTGAAATAATAATGACTTGGATGATGTAAGCCAAAAGGAAAAAGAAAAGAAAAGAATGTACCTATGAAAACTATGAATGTTAATAACTTCTGATCCAAAAGGAAATCAAGGGTGGTTTGAGTGAGTGACTAGGGGTAAAATATGGTGTAGAATCTGAATCTAAAATAATAATGATGAATATATGGATGGTTTATATGATGTAGAAGATATGATGTGAGAAGGAACAGGATTACCACATCCTCCCCCAAGTAAATGTCTGTCCCCAGACATCAGGGAAAGAAAGAAAGAAGGAAGAAGTCCAAGTCCAAAAGAATCCAAGTCCTGGAGAATCCAAGTCCAAAAAGTCCAAGTCCAGAAGGGGAAATCCAGATCCAAAAGAGTCCAAGGTCCAGAATCCAGAAAGAAATCCAAGGTTCAGAAAGAAATCCAAAGTCCAGAAGAAATCCAATGTCCAGAAGGGAGGTCCAAGGCCTAAGTCCAGAAAGTTGATGAATTCTAACTAATATTTATGATTTTAAAAGATTCTAACACTATGAAATATCTAGAAAGACTACTATTATTTTTATTGATATTTGACTATTTCTAATAATTAAAAACTGATGGATTTGTATAACATATCACCAGTAACACAACAGGTTACTGCAAATGATGGAGGTTAAATGAGAAGACCTTTGCTATACCCAAGATAGTATAGACATATGACAGGTGAATTGAACAGAAGACTACTATGAAAGAGTAGTTGAACTAGAAGTCTAGAGAGTATGCAACAACTCTACTAGGAAGATGGGATGGTGGGTTCAGTTTTAAGCTAGAAGGAAGTGAAGATATCTCTAAGAATGCCAGTGGAATTTGATGATGGTCCAGGATGTATGAAATGGATTTAAGTCATAAGATAAGAGGAAGAAAATATCCAAGTGCTGTCCAGAAGTCCAGGAATCCAGTATGGCCATGTGATTTAATTTGAAGGAAATTGGTGACTGATCCAAAGAAGATTGACTGATCCAGGTTCAGGGAAAGAATGGTTGGATGAAGATGAACAGGTTTTATGGAAGATGGATGGGGAATTCCAGAAACAAGGGAACAGTTGGTTTGGGTAATGAAAGAATTGTTGATGACTGATCCATGGAAGAAAGATGGCTCCAGGTCCAGGGAAAAGAAAGCTTGGTTTTGGAAGGATTTAAAAGAAACTACTAGTTGAATTTATCCAAAAGAAGAGTGGCTGATCCAAGGAAGAATGAATTGATCCAAAGAAGAAATGAATCGATCCAATGAAGAAAGAATTGATCCAAGGAAGAGTGGCTGATCCAAAGAAGAATGAATTGATCCAAAGAAGAATGAACTGGTCCAATGTAGAATGAATTGATCCAAAGAAGAATGAATTGATCCAAAGAAGAAATGAATTTATCCAAAGAAGAATGAATTTGAACCAAAGGAGAAATTGATGGATTTAAAGGGTGAAGAATGACTGATCCAGAGAAAGGTGAGGGGTACTGGTCCAGAGGAAAATGATTGTATGCTTTAAGGGTAAAATACCAAGTTGTGGAGAGGTGGATAGATGAAGAAGGATGAAGAAAAGAATGGGAAAAGGAGAAGAAAAAAAATTTAAAAATTCCTGGGTATGACAGATGAGGTGTTCCTCCCCCAACTTATTGTCTGTCCCCAGACAATGGAGAAGAACCCATGAATTTTGGAAGAGTGGTGTGGAAGAAATGAGTTGATAAGATTGGGATTTGAAAGAAAATAGATGGGGGAAGGTGGTTGATGGTGATGTTGGAAGGGAAAAACCAAAGAAAGTGGAAGGATGGTGGTTGATGATGAATGATGAATGGATGGTTGAGGATGGGTGATGATGATGATGAATTTACTATTTATGAAGAAAAGATGGATGAGCTGTTGAGGATGAATGAGGATAATGAGAAGTTTCTAGTATGGAGGAAAGATGAATGAGACATGAGGATGATGGATGGGTGGTGATGGATGGATGAGGATGGAAGAATGATGATGGATGGTGATGGAAAGATGGTGATGGGTGGATGAAAAATAGAGACATGATGAATGGAGAAATTGCAGGGGAAACAAACAAATGAAAGTGATGGATTATTGGTGATGGACCCCTTGGTCCAGATGGATGGATGATGATGAATGAGGATGAATGGTGATGGAAGGATGGTGGTGAAGGAATTTCTAGTATATGGATGAAAGGTGCATGAAGATGATGATGAAAGAATATCTAGTATATGGATTAAAGATGGATGTTGGTGATGATGAAAGAATATCTAGTATATGCAGGAAAGATGGATTGATGGATGATGATGAAAGAATATCTAGTATAGAGGAAAGATTGGTGAGGAATCAGGATAATGAGATGGATGAAGGGAAGAAAGATCAGGATACTCCAAAATGGATGAAGGGGAAATTTAAATTGGTATAATATATAGAGGAAGAAAAGAGTGGATGGATGAATGATGAAGGAGTAAAATTAAATTGATATATGGAAAAAAAAATCAGGATCCTAAAAGATGGATGAAAGGAAAAAATTCCCTTTTATCTGGGATATCTCTGGGGGAAGAAAAAAAGTCCTTGATTCCTTGATTGGATGATGAAATAAAATTAAATGAATATATATCCCAGAAAAAAATCAGGAACCTCCAAAATGGATGAAAGGAATCCTTTTTTTTTTTTTTGTTTTGTTCTTCCTTCATGATTAATTTTTTTTTTTTTTTTTTTTTTTTTTTTTTTTTTTTCCAGAATGGGAAAATTGGAAAATTATTATTATTTTTATTCATTATCCTCTCTTTTTTTTTTTTTTTTCATATTTTTGGTGTATTGACCTCTCAGCGGAGTGAGGAGAGTCGCCGGAGGGAAGTGGTGAATCCGCGCGGAGAGTAGACGCGGAGTCCCGGGTGCTACAAAGTCCGCGGGGTCGCCGGCGTTTCCAAGGCGCAGGAACGGTCCTCCGGGTCGAAGGACGACCTCGGAGATGAAAGCAAACCGTTCTTCTTCGATGGAAAGAAGAACGGTTATGGGGAGAACATAAAAAAAAAGATCAAAGGAAAAATGAAGGATGAAGAAAAAAAAGAAAGAAAAGAAAAACCCGGGTCGTGCACCGGCATCGCCAGGTATTGTAGGCCAAAGGAAAATGCCCTGAGAACGTATATCCGGGTCGTTCACCGGCGTCGAAAAGATTATGATGGTTTTATAAGGCTTCGACGATATCGTTGTCGTTCCCCACTCGCCCTTCTTCCAATAATACTGGACCAATAGTTGTTTTAATCGAAAAGCTTTGTAGTTTTACTTTAGATCCCTTTACCATGTCGTCCCCTACTCGCTGTTGTACTGGCCGTGTCCAGCCCTTCAATCGTTCCAGCCGATGTCGCTTACACCAATCGATCAAAGGTATCCGTCCATTTATTTCTGTTCACAACCTCGTGTCTGAAAGCGGAGCGCATTTGCCCGGTCCAACCATTGCAATCCCCGGGCCGCGGTAGCATCTCGGCGCCGGTTGTACAGTCGCCTCCAGGACGCGTTCGATTCCGTATGTAATTTTCACTAAATGCAAAAAAAAAACTAATAAAAGAACTAATTTTTTTTTTTTTTTTTTTTTTTTGTGAGTTTTTTTTTTTTTTTTTTTCTGTATTTTTATTTGTAAGTTTTTATTTTTTTTTTTATTTATTTATTTTATTTATTCATTTATTTATTCTGGATTTATATGTTTTGCTGAATGAATGACTTAGGGTTGGTTCTTTTGGGTTATTTTCCAGGATTCCATCTGTAAAGGAGTGTAGTTGGAAACCTGGCCTTGGACTAAAGAAATCCAAAAGTTGCTGAGTTTGCTGGGAGAGAAGTTTCCCATTTCTGGTGGCTGGGAAGGATGATTGGAACCAGGTAAGTTTGTCCAGAAGTGTTTTTGATTTCCAGTGATTCCCCTCTGTCTCCATGGTAGTTGATGGTTGCTGACACATCCATCAAGAAGGGTTTTCCGATGATGAGCTGAACAGATCCTCTAGCTACCCAGAAATGGACAGTCCTGGATACTTTCCCAATGGTGACTGTAACATCTTCAGCAATTCCAGGCATTTCTGTAAGGTGGCCTCCAATTCCCTTGAGTTTCATTGGTTTGGCTGTGATCTGAAGTCCAAGTTTGTGGGCCAGGGATTCAGGTATAATGTTGATCATTGATCCAGTATCCAGAAGGGCTTGATGCTGTTGTCCATTGATGCTGAGGTTTATATATCCAAGGGGGCAAGAATAGTGAGTGGCAGGTTCCTGGGGTTCTTCTTTTTCCTGGTCCAAGTCTCCAAAGCTTGCTGATTTAACTTCTTCCACTGGGACTCTTCTGTTAGTGATCTTTCTTTTTACTGCTTCTGATAATGATGGGGAAAGAGCAAAAGTTTCTCCAATAGTGAGTTGGATGGTTTGTTGGCCTAGGATTCTGTTGGCAACCTCATCATCTACTCCAGGGTATTCTTTGGCTAGGGTCTTTTCCAGGTAAGTCTTTCTGGCAGGTTTTTCTTTGGAAGGGTTACTGGGATCTGGCTGTTCTGATGGTTGTTGAAATCTGACTTTTGAAGCAAGGGCAGGGGATGTTGAAGAAAAGGGAGTCCTGGTCATATTGAGCAAATCCTGGGAGTCCATATCCATGAGAGTGGTCTTCTCCTTCCTGGTCCTCTTGTCTGGCAGAGCTGGTTCCTCCTGGGCCTCTGAAGATCTGGTCCTTTTTCCCATGTCTGAATCAAACACAGTAAGTTGAGGGTTGTCATATTCCTCCAGTTGTCCAAAAGAAGTTGAAAGTTTGACTGATTCCTTGGCAAATTGCTCCACCACACTTAAGATTGGCCTCCTGGTGTCCCATGGAATTAAGGTTTGATTTGGAAGTTTGTAGTCCTTTCCATCCTTGATTACCTGTCCTGAGCTGATGTCCTGGGATAATCTGATACATCTGTTGGTCCCATGGGTATCCTGGAAGCAGTAGAAACATTTGAGGGGCCTGTATGCTAAGGTGGTGTTGTCCATGTGGGGAGGAAGAGATTTGCCAGTTGTGAATGCTGCAAGTTGTTTGGTAAGGGTATCCATGGTCTGTTCCAATGGGGCTGATCCAGTAGGTCTGAAAGGTCTAGTAGGGATGAAAGGCTTGGTGGTGGTGACAGGTGAGTCCTTTGTCTTTGGGGTTTCTGTCCTGTAAAGTCTCCTCCTGTTGATGACAGCTGCTGATTTGACCTTCTTGTGTATGTAGGTGAGAAGAATTTCAGTGTTTGGTAAAATATCACCTCCATCCTTGGTTGAAAGCATCTGGTTGTCCCTAAGAAGTTCATCTGTCACAGCAAGTTCCAGTTCCTGGCTGAGGGCTTCTAGCAACAAATCTCTGAATTCTTCCAGGTCAGTACTGTAATTCATCCTTACTAGATAGTGGGAAATGGTTTCAAATTTGGTTCTGAATGTCTTGAAGTCCTCCAGGGTGTTGATTCCTCCATCATGGGCAGTGGTGCTGACTAGATTCCTTAGGTCCTGTCTGGTGTATCTGACCAAAGGCTGAGAGGATCCAAACCTGTTAAGCAACTGTTTCTTTAACTTTTCCCAATCCAGTTCTTCATGTCCTGACATCTCCTCTACTTCATCTTTTAGATCCATACCCTTAATAAATGAAGTAATTTGATCAGCCAGTTCTTTTGAGTTAGCACCATCATGCCTTCCTGCAGCCTCAAATCTCCTGATGAACTTTTCCACTGGCATATTACCACCATCAAAGAAGAGCTCTTTGTCCATTGGTTTGATCTTGATTCCCCTGGAGGTTGGGTCCTGGTACACTGGCATGGAAGCTTCCCTTTCAAAGAAATGTGAGTTGAATCTTGCTGAATCCTGGGGTGGTGGCCTGTGTAGGTTTCTCATGGGTAACTGGGTTCTGGGGGACTGAAGTGGGATGCCTAAGTCTTCTGAATCTTCTGATGGTTGGGGATTGTTTCTGTAGGGACCAGGGTTGTGACCAGAAGCAGGAGCCATGCCTTGAGGAAGGGAGTTGACAGGGTTGGTAGGTTGAATAGGAGCTGGGTAGAGACTGGGAGCAGAGAAGTTGATGTAATTTCCAGAATGAGACATCTTAAAGGGGAAGTGAATTTAAAAGGTATGTAGATGGGATTTAAATGAGGGTGCTGAAAGATAAGAAGGGGTACTGATAATGGTTTGTGATTGAAAACCTTTGTAGGGATGAAGAGAGGAGGAAAAGAAGTGAAGAGGAAAGGGAAAAAGGATTTTAAGGAAGAGGGTGAGTGAAGAGAAGAGGTGTAAGAAGTAGTGTGTAGCTAAAGGTAAAGTTGTTACTAGGGCTGAAGATTTCTGAGGGATGGAAAGGCCACTGTTGGGACACCACTTGTGGAACTACTCTAAGGCCAGAATAGAGCTTGGAAGGGATATGTATAACTACACTAGTACTAATGTAAGTTAAGACAAAGGTGCTGATATAAGAGCTGCCTTCCTGACTAATGCTGATGGGGAAGAGTGTAACACTAAGAATAAAATAAAAGGTGTGGCTTTTCTATTTTAATCTTAGACTGACTAGTACTAATAAGCTGACTACTATTACCTCTGAGGTATGGGAAGTGTTTTGAGGAGGAGTTGTGGGGAAAAATGGTTTGTGTAAAAGGTCTTAATGGCAAAGTTATCTAAAATGTCTAGGTAAGAAATGTCTTTGATGAAATTGAATCTAATATTTGGGGTAAAAGGTCATACAGGTTGTATGGGGTAGAAATTTGATGGTGGTAATACTACAACAGAGTGGAGTATATATGTGTAAAGGGCCCTTCAAGGGGGAACAAATGATGAGCACAGTATTACAAGATATGATGATGAGCAATGTCCATAATAGTAATAGTGATGAGCAAAAGACTACAAGTGTAATAGTGAAGTGAATGTATGTAGTAATGATGAACAATGATTGTAGATTATGTAAGATGTTTTTATTTACTGAAATAATAATGACTTGGATGATGTAAGCCAAAAGGAAAAAGAAAAGAAAAGAATGTACCTATGAAAACTATGAATGTTAATAACTTCTGATCCAAAAGGAAATCAAGGGTGGTTTGAGTGAGTGACTAGGGGTAAAATATGGTGTAGAATCTGAATCTAAAATAATAATGATGAATATATGGATGGTTTATATGATGTAGAAGATATGATGTGAGAAGGAACAGGATTACCACACCGGAAGTGGTAGCCGCTGCTGCGTTGGATGCTGATCTGGTTTGGATGGAGCTGGGGGAACGTTGGACAGGAACCATGTTGAAAAGCTGACAAAGAGAGAATAGAAGATAAAAGAATATGTAACGAAAAAAACTAAGGGTCGGATGTATATGATTTAAGAAACTGAGTTATACTACAGGGGATACACACTTATTTCACCGGAGAGAGAGATACAAAACACAACACTACACGACACAGGAGAAAAGAAAGGAGCACAGGTGAAGGAAAACAGGGGAATGGTAGATTTTTAATGGTGCTTTAAATTTAGGAGAAGAAGGCTCATAACCTATTGGGGCGTAATTCTGAGAAACTATGAAATGTATTACTGGAAGATGATCAAATGAGAATGGAATGAATCGAGAATTATGAAGAACAGACATTTTCTTTATATACATGCTTTCTTTACTATGTATGTAAGTGATTATGTAAGGGTTGAGTCTAGTAGTATGGGATAATCATGACTAAGGTGAGTCATGATGTAATGACATTTATGTGATACTGTAGACTAATAAGTACATGAGTAAGTTGGGCTACAACAGATCTGTCAAAAGCTGAATGGGAACGAGTTGAAATCCTGGGCCGATCAATGGATCTATGCCTCTGGTTGTCCAGTCTTCCAAGTCACTGCTTATTTCAATCGTAAGAAGTTGACACATGAACTTCTTGAGGCAACTGAATCGATCAAAACAGTACTACAAAGATGATAAAACCACTTGGGCGGAGAAGTGCAACCTGAAACCAGTCGATTGATTCGAAGGACAAATGTTGATCAGGATCCAAGAATCTGACGGTATACCTTATGAGCATGTACTTGATATTAAAGAACCTTTCAAGCGCTACAAACTGCCCTCTAAACATAAGAACAAGAAATTCAAACGATCCAGTCGCCGTTATGCTTCATCCAACCAAGCAGCCGATCTCACTGAAACCTCGTCCGAAACGTTTACGTATCCACCATGGCAGCGTTCACAAGAGGAACGCGAACGATGGAAAGTGGAGGATTGGACGGAGGATGAGGATCTGTTTATTACACAATCTAACGTCAAGTGGATTTGTCTTGATGTAGAGGTCGTGGATTTTGATCGATTTGGTCCCAAGGATGTTGTTGATCAATAGGGTCTAGTGAAAATTTTTGGGGGTTCCCAGACTTGGAAATGGCGGATTTGATGCTGAAATCCGCCATTTTTCATTTTTGAAACACAACCCTGGGGTAGGTGTGTTTCAAAAACCCGCCATTAAAAATGGTGGATTTCTTAACTTTGATACCCCCTAATGTGAATATTTGTGTGGTGCTAATGAAGATATAGAAAAGTGAATTTAAACACAATTGGATGTCCAGAGGTTGGATGGCGGACGTGGAAAAGACAAAATCACTGTTTTGGGAGGCCTTCAACAGCTGCTACGGGCTGGGGTTTGTAGCCGGCTGGGATGAGGGATTGGATTGGATTGAATCAGACCATCATTACCGGTGGCTAGTTTAGCGTGAGCTAAGGACTTTAGCTGAAAAATTCAACCGCACTGGGCTGAGCTAAGCACAAGCCAAACTAGCATAAAGCTATAATTCCGGCTAACCATTGCTACATATAGCAATGGTTAGCTTCTGAGCTAAACCTTGAGCTAGAGCTACAATAGCTACAATAGCTGCACGATATCTCCCCATATATCCATATCCTCAACATATCTTCCCCACTCAATTTCAACGATGCCACCAAAACGCGGTCCAAACTGGCTCCCACCAGATGATGAACAGCTTGCAAAAAGCTGGCTCAAGATCTCCGAGGACGTTATCCAATCAACAGGGCAAAAGAAAGAAGAATTCTGGAAAAGAGTCGCCGAGGATTTCAACGTCTATGCCACTGGGGTTGAAAGAGAATGGAGCCACTGCATGCACCGGTTTGTTCTCTATCCTCTCCATCGTCATAAATTTTTATCTGATTTTTTTACCGATTGATTTCTGTTTGCAGTTGGGGACACATACAGAAATCTACTCTCAAATCTTCAGGAATATACGGAAAGCTTGAAAAAACTCGACCATCCAGCTCCGTCTTGACCGATCTCCTTCCTGATGCTAAAAAGGCCTATTACGAGCAAGAGGGAAAACAATTTCCCTACGAGCGGGCCTGGATGGTCCTCAAGGACTCACCAAAGTGGAACGACTTTTCCGAGATTCATACCGATCAAGTTTTGGGACCATCGGTCCCGGCTCCAACTCCTTCTACGCCTGGGCCTCAATCTGTAAACCGTTCAACACTTCAATCCAGCTTGACTCCCCAGCCAGATTCTGGTACTTCCTGGAAGCGACCCCCAGGAGTTCATACGACTAAACGTTCACTCATGGAAAACAATTAGAACACAAAAAAAATGAAACTGCTTTTAAATCAGGCAAGTGACTACCGCGACCGAACTCTTGCCATGAAAAAAACAAACGAAATACGATCAGCAGTTTCTAAAGCTGAAGTGAATCAGACCAACATGGAGATTATGTCAAAGAAGATAGAAGACTTACCTGATGAAATCTCCCGGGAGTTCTTGCGACTCCAAAAGGAGATGATTTTACAAGACATGCGCGAACAGGTGGAGGAAAGGAGATGGGCATCAAAATACTCCAACACAAACGATGAGGAGGAACATTTGGTTAATGATCAAGGATCACATTATTCTTCGAACTATGGATTGGCCTCTCTTTGAGAGAATTCCTCACCTGACAGCAATGATGAATACCATAATGAATCAGATGAAGTTGACCCACTCATTGATCCTCTCATTATGTGATGTTAATTCTCTTAGCCTGTATTCCACTTTATTATCATCTTGCCTTGTCGTTTATCTTATCCTGCCTAGTTGATTGCAAATATGCCCTTTGACAAAAAACATTTTTTATTAAGAAAGTCGCCAAGGCCACTTCAGCCTTTATATATACCATGTAACTCGATCCAGCTGTTAAACTTGAGTAATTTATAATGAAATTTTGGGTTGGTCCATTGAATTGTTATCTCCGACGACTAAACAAATTACTCTCATTGGTACTTAAGTCCTCCAGGTAACCTCGTCAAAATACAAGCATGACAAGGGAATGTTTCGCGCAGAATACACGGCTTCCAAGAATGCACTTACACCGGCCATCATGGATCCTTCACATTCAACTACATGCTTAATTGATTCCTCAGATACATCCTCTGTCGAATGCAAGATTAGATGTGATTGTGAAAGCTGGGCCGTTTCATTGGAGGGATCCTAAAGAATGAGTAACAATCTGTGATATATCTTTGATTAAAATAAAGAAAACAATCTATGATATATCTTTGATTAAAATAAAGAATGACACAAGCGAAATGGAGAAGAGGGTTGATTGCCGTGCTAAGAGCATCCAAAGACACAAAATCAATAAAAAATCATTCCATCCCTCTGTTCCTGGCCCCGAAGCGTTCCCAATTGATGTCAATCAAGTCATTCGTCAGCCTACGATGCTGTGCACCAGATCGTAGCTCAAGTGTGCGTATTTGCTGTTCGGAAAATGAGTACATTTCATTTCGAGGGGGGACTAGAGTAACCGAGCCAGGTAGATTAAAGTTGAAAGATGAATCACGCTCATTGTCCTCCACAATCATGTTGTGGAGAATGACACAGGTCTTCATTATCAATGTCATTTGATGAGGATTCCAAATGCGAGAAGGTGTGGTGATAATACCCCAGCATGATTGTAAGACCCCAAAGGAATGTTTTATATCCTTCCGAAATGCCTCTTGAAGCTTTTGGAAGTGCTGGGAAGGAGGGTCTTGAGAGACTTCTTTAGCTTTGATGAGAGTTGACCAATCGGGGTATATTCCGTCGGAGAGGTAATAAGCGTGGTTGTAGTGTCGGCCGCAAACTTCAAACTTCACATCCCAAGTAGTGCCAGAGATTTGGCCTTCAAATATTGTTGATCAATGGATTACATTGATGTCGTTCAGAGCACCAGCTGTTCCAAAAAAGACGTGCCAGATCCACAATTGTTGATTGGCTACAGCTTCTAAAATGACAGTCGGCCTTTTCTCCTTTCCCTTATACTGTCCAGCCATTGCACTCGGGCAATTCTTCCATGCCCAGTGCATGCAGTCCAAGCTTCCGATACAGCCCGGAAATCCTCGTTGATCATTGACATCAAGGATCCTGATCAAGTCATCCCGGTTTGGCCTTTGAAGATACTGGTGGCTATATATCTGGTTGATTGCCCGAGTGAATTCAATGAGAGATTTTCGGGCGGCGGTTTGACTAATCCTGCAATATTCATCGGTTGCATTGGTTGCACATCCGTAGGCTAGCTGTCGAAGTGCAGAGGTGATCTTCTGAAAGCTTGACAAACCAAGCTTGCCAGTACAGTCCTAGTGTCAGCCACTGAGTACATATCACAGTACCTGACATGTACCACGTAACTGCAAAGATTATTAATTATTATTATCTCTAATAATAATTACTATTCTTATTAATTATTATTACTATTTATTATCATTATTTATTCTAAATAACTCCACGTAATATTAATTATTATTATCCTTAATAATAATTACTATTCTGTAGTTATTATTATTATTATTATACCTTCATTATTATTACTTTAATATTAATATTAAAGTACATTAATTACATTAATTAATATAAACACTTTAATAATATATTCATTAATAAACTCATGAATAATTCTGGTTAAGATATGTACTCCTGTTATACAAGATACATAACTTGTAGGCCTTTGCCCCCCTGTCACGTGAAATATCCAGAGTAACAGATATCACTCTTTCCCCTCTGATTACGCCCACATTCCTTAACATTGGAATATTTCACGCATAAGATATGTAATTTAATATCTTATTAATAAAAGAACTTATTAATATTATAATAATTAATACTTATAAGATGTACCAATAATAAATGACATCATTATAAGTTAATAACTTTATTAATATTAATAACAGATCAATTAATACAAATGTCATGATGTGATCCAATCCCACTAAGGACTACTGATCAAAGATGTGTCCCATAACACAGCCTTAGTAGAAATCACATCATAAACATTAACAGATCCTCCCAAAAGGATCTGTCTTGCCCCTGAAGTTCCACAGTACCTCCCAGGTCATGGAAGCGCTCACAGTTCCCCCTTGAGGAGCTCTTACAATATATAAACAGACTGTAAACAGTTGTTTATCCCCCAGAGAATATTTAGAACACACCAGCACAGTACATACCTTAGAGTTATTTACCTTGCTTAGTTCCCCATTCTCCAACAATCCCCCAATTCTGGATAATCTATAGTTTAATACTGTTATTACCTCAAGAATTGGCCACAACCTACCTTCAATAAGGTAGTCACCACGAACCCAAGTTGAGTCTCTCCTTGGATGCCTATTAATACTTTGTATTGATTTGGATGCGCCTAATTAGAGCAATTAGAGCAAGCCTCTCAGACAAGATTACTGATTGAGGAAGTACCTTTTTACAGGACTTAACCATTACCCAAACCACTTTAAATCATCAACCTACCTTAGTTACAACCATTAACCACGGTTAGTTCCACACCCAGGCTGACACCTAGGTAGGTAGAATTCATCTTTAAGTATTCTGTTATATCAAATTAGGTATGAAATGTAAAATACATACAGGTTTCTGAACAAAGTAAGGGCACACTGACTCCACGTCGCCCACAATCTTCAGGAAGAGGTCCTTTCTGAGTCGGAAACGACGTTCGAAATCTCTATGGTCGTAAGTTGAGGTTTCAACAAAGTAATCATTCAACAGCCTCCGGTGTCCTTCAGCATGATGTCGTTCCTTGTTTGGGCTTCGTTGGACTGGTGGCTTGGAGTCTGTATCGTCGTCGCTTTTGAAGAAGAAGTCTCCAGAGTAAATATCGTCTTCTTCGTCTGTGTCCGATCCAAACAAATCCTCAAGCAAGCGGCGTCGTTTATTGGTGCGGTTGAGCATGTCGTTCTGAAGCTAGCCAGTTTGGCTCGTTGGTTTCAGCCGATTGGTATTGTTGAAACGGGTGCGCTAACTTAGTTTAGCAAATAGCAAACTTTAGCTACAAGTTAATCTAGCCACACCGGTAATGATGCTCTCAAAGGTGTCCTGTGGCTGCTGGACCTCTGTTTTCCCGCGCGACCTGCTGAATTTAGCAAAAAGTCGCGCTGTCGCATCTCTGCTGGAGATGCTCTTATCGAGACGACTGTGGAATGCTCGTACAGGACCCCTGTAATTCCCTGGTGCGATGATCAGCGCTGCGCGCAGTGTCTGCGCGGACCCCTTTGAATGTCTTGCCGTGTTGCGACCCCGACTCATTCAACCATCTTTCATCCTCTCTCCTTTTTTTACACCTGCCCTTCTGCATCCATTATCTCATCGTGAGGACTACTCCCCCGAGCAAACTCCTACTATCGAATCGACCTCATCATGTCCTACGGTGGTCATTACGGCGGAGGCGGTAACTCAAGCGGCTATGGTATGTACAGACTCAACGTGGTCTTCATCCTGGGAGGTTGCTTACTTTTCGCATTCCCACTCTTCATAGGCGGGCACAGTTCTGGGGGCTACGGTGGCGGCGGTGGAGGCTATGGTGGTGGCGGCGGCGGTGGAGGCTACGGCGGCGGTGTATGTTCAACCGTTTCTTGTTGCATTTTTCTCAGAGCAGCTGATTCTCTGATCCTTTCGATCGTTCAGGGTGGAGGCGACCGAATGTCAGGCCTTGGCAGCGGCTTAGGACGTCCTAAATGGGACAACTCAACCCTGAGCAAATTCGAGAAAAACTTCTACGTTGAAGACCCTCGAATCACTGCTCGTTCGGAACGTGAAATAGACCAGTTTCGTGGCGAGAAAGAGATTCAGGTGTTCGGCAAAAACATCCCTAAACCTATCTTTAATTTCGGCGAGGCTGGTTTCCCAGACTACATTATGAGTGAGATTCGGAATGCCGGATTCAGTGCTCCAAGTCCCATTCAATGCCAAGCTTGGCCCATGGCCCTCAGTGGTCGTGATGTGGTGGCAGTTAGTGCCACCGGATCAGGGAAAACTATCGCGTTCTCTATTCCAGCCATGATTCACATCAATGCGTAAGCTCAAGCTTTAACATGTTTGCCCGCTACCTTGCACTGATCTTGCTTCGAACCCTAGCCAACCCCTCTTGGCTCCGGGCGATGGGCCGATCGTCTTGATCCTTGCTCCGACTCGTGAGCTGGCCGTGCAAATCCAAGGTGAATGCACCAAATTCGGCGCCTCGTCCCGTATCCGGAACACGTGCGTTTACGGAGGCGTTCCCAAGGGCCAACAAATTCGTGACCTAACTCGCGGCGCAGAGATTGTCATCGCCACTCCTGGTCGTCTGATCGACATGCTCGAAAGTCGCAAAACAAATCTGCATCGAGTCACTTATCTTGTGATGGACGAGGCAGACCGAATGCTCGACATGGGTTTTGAGCCTCAGATCAAAAAGATTGTCGAACAGATTCGACCCGATCGACAGACGCTGATGTTTTCGGCTACTTGGCCTAAGGAGGTCCAGCGATTGGCCAGTGAATATCTGAAGGATTTTATCCAAGTCAACGTTGGAAGTCTAGAGCTTACTGCCAACGTCAACATCACTCAAATCGTCGAGGTGTGCAGTGATTTCGAGAAGAGAGGCAAGCTGATCAAACATCTCGACAAAATCTCCTCTGAATCCGCCAAAGTCCTCATCTTTGTTGGAACAAAGCGAGTTGCCGACGACCTGACCAAGTATCTGCGTCAAGATGGATGGCCGTCCCTTGCAATCCATGGTGACAAGCAGCAGCAAGAACGTGATTGGGTACTCGAGGAGTTCAAGAGTGGCCGCAGTCCTATCATGATCGCCACCGATGTCGCTTCGCGTGGTCTAGGTATGTATGCTTATTTTTCCCTCCCCGCCGCGGAATATCCATGGGGCTGTGGAATGTGCATCACTGCATCTTCCCGGGGTGTCGTGCTTGCGCAAGCTCGCATGAGTTGGGCTGGACCATCGCTTTCACAAGTTTGGTCCACGCTCCTGCCTGATAGTACCTATGCCAGTTCCGTTGCATCTGCAAGTGCAAGGGCGGCAGTACAGGTCGTATGTTGTGCCTGGCAAGAAACGATATATCATGTTTCTCAAGATGCCTTGATGCATGCAGGTAGCGTTCTATCAGTCTAGTGTCGCAGTTTGTCTCGTGGTAGCTTTCTCCGGGTTCATTTGCGCTATCATCACCAGGATCTTTCTCTGGCTGTTAGGGGTCGTCGCTATATTTGTTCTTTGGTCCACTGGGTGGTAAGACATTTACTGTGCGACTAACCAAGCCTCAATGTGGTCATGAAAGATGGCGTAAGGAATTCGAGGAGCTGGCAAGGGGGACATTCCAACGCACGCAGATAGAACCGACTCGCACCCGAAGGCATAGAAGATTGAATGCTCAATCAAGAATCTATGGGTAGCAGCCGAGCTCTTCCTTCATTCCAATCCCACACTTCCCCCAAGTCTACCGCTTTTGGCGGCGCCTCTGTGTTTTACTCACGTTCTTTTTGCCTCCAAAACACCCTGATACTCGGATTAACCAATCCCAGACGTCAAAGACATAGCCTATGTCATCAATTATGACATGCCCAACGGGATCGAAGATTATATTCATCGGTAAGTTTTGCTTTCTCCTCTTGAAAGTTTGGACTTGCTTTGCAATACCTCTAACCCTGGTGTTTTCAACGTCCAGTATCGGGCGAACCGGGCGTGCTGGCCGAACTGGTACAGCCTACAGTTACGTCAGTGCTGATCAGAGCAGTGAGCCACACGATTGTTCCCTCTTGCTATTTTGTCAAGTCGTTCCTGAGCCAATCTTTCTTTCTTCTTCCCAGAGCTGGCTAGAGAATTGGTCAAGATTCTCAAGGATGCCCACCAGGTCATTCCGTCAGCATTGGTAGAGATGGCATCAATTGGAGGTGGTGGCGGTGGTGGCCGCCGAGGTGGTGGTGGGGGATATGGCGGTGGACGTGGTGTAAGTTTTGACGGGTTCCCGTTTTATGCAAGAGACCCGTTTGCTGACCCGCAACTTGTTCGATCCCAGGGAGGTGGTGGTGGTAGATATGGCGGAGGAGGCTCCGGTGCTAACTCTTATGGCATGGGGCGCGGAGGCGGGGGAGGAGGTGGTGGTTCGCGGTGGTAAGATGCTTTGGCGGAAACTCCCCAGTTTCTCTTCCAAACCGTCTTGCGAACCATCAGCTTTTCCCGCCCATCGCTTCTTTTTATCTTCCCCCGTGAGATCAAGGATCCCGCAGACAATTCGGAACTTTGATCGCTGCCCGAATTTGATCATGATTTACAAATCTAAACATCCCTCCGGGATTCGGTCGCTCATCACCCTTCTTGCTCTCTTTCCTTCCTTCCTAACTAATCTTTGATGAAACGCCCTCCCACGATAGAAAACTGGTCATTCAAAGAAACTACTTTCCAAGTGTGATGTTTGACAGCGAGATGAACCAATGCAAATGTAACTACCATTCCTCCTCTGCTGCCTCGGGGTCACCCTCATAGCCTTTGTCTTTTATCTAAGGGACTGTCCAACAACATGCCTAGACTCCTTTCCAACAAGTCAGTAATTCACTCTGTTCTTCAGAAGACACCCCGGTCCAGCGCGAGCGGCCGTCACATGGCTACCTCACGCAAGTTCGTGCGAGCAGTCAGGGAAGTTGTCAGTCACCCAGTGATCTCAGTAATGGCTACTGCATGCTACAACACCTTTCCCACTCTCCTCCCTTGACCCTTTCAAGTTTGCCATTTTTGTGTGTTTGGACCCAAGTGCATATCCCCAAAATTTCACGTGAGCTGACTTGGCATACAGAATTGTCAACTCCATCCACCCCAACCGTCTGGCAAGAGCAGCACTCCTCAACAAGTGTAGGTGTTCCAAAAGGGGTGCTACATTCAAGCTGAGATGATCACCTATCCGCTGCTTTTTAGCTTATCCTCTCACAATGATTAAATGCTTGGCATCTGATTTTCTTTCAAGAAACTAGCCACAAGCCACAAATTCCATGAGGCTCTCATGCAGAAAACACCAATAACACATAAGCCTCCCATTGGGAATGGGAGATGCTCTGAACCCCTAATCCCAGGAGGCTTAGTTAATTCAAGACTTTTAGGGATGGGATGAAGGTTTCACCAGAAGTATTTGTGTGATACTTGCTACTTTGGACCACAATAGAGTTGTGGGAATAGTACCGCTTCACTCAGGGAGTACTGTTGGACTCAACTGGGTCAGAGTGTATTGAGATGTTTGTGGAAGGATGATAATTGCATCAATAAGAAGTGAAAACAAACATCAAATAAGAAATGAGAAAAAGAAAAGAAGAGATAAGAAAAGAGAGAGAAGTGATGACATACCTGGGTCAGAGTGTATTGAGATGTTTGTGGAAGGATGAGGAGAGAAATCCTTCCACGTACTCTGGCCCAGGTAAGCTGTAGATGTTGTGACATGTAGGTGAAAAACAACTGACAGGTGAGAGGCACAAGAAGAAGAAAAAGAGAGAGGAAGAAAACAGGAGAGACTGAAAGACTACTCCAACAAGTACCTCCACTGTTCAGGTGAAGAAGACTTGAACAGACATAAAATGTTGATGTTTGGAGGGATGCTTAATTTCATTTATGAGAAGGGAAAAAGAGAATGAGAAAAGAAAGAGAGAGAAATAAATAAATATACTAAATAGAATAAAAATAAACATTCCTGGAACAGACAGCAATGTTGATGTTTGAGGAGGGATGAGGAAAAAGGGTATTCTTCCAACGCTGTTTGTCCCAGGGTATGTAGTGAAATGAAAATAAATGACATGTCACAGATTGTGATATGGAGGGAAGTACAAACAGCAAAATGAAAATGAAGCAGAAAGAAAGAGATACATCTCAACACCTTGCTGGAGATGACAAAAAAATGATGATTAGACCATGTCGAACATTTCACAATGAATTTGAAGGAGAAATATTGGAAGCGGCTTGGTGAGCATATTGTCCAGCATATCACTTCTTGACACATTGAGAATTGTTAGCTTCTTATCTTGAACACATTCTTGTACAAAGTGATGTCTTGCATGGATGTGTTTCATCCAGGAATGATGTTCTGGATTATTCACCAAAGCTCCTGCTCCTTCATTATTGACATCCATTGGAAGGGCATCTCTAGGTCAAAGGTGGAGTTCTGTCAGAACATTGCACAGCCATAAACCTTCTTTGCAAGAGCCTGATAAGGCCTTATATTCATCTTCTGTACTAGATAGAGGCACAGTGGCTTTCTTCTGAGATTTCCAAGATAATTCTCCATCTCCAATGCAATAGGTATATGCTGAGGTTGATATTCTGTCTTCACAGTCCTCAGCCCAATCCAAGTCAGAATAACAGTAACAAGAGAGTGAGCCAAACGGATGCAGAAAAAGATGCTTAAGATAGTTCAAGACTTTTATGGCAGCAGACCAGTGAGCTTCAGACAGGTCTTTTAAGAATTAAGATAATTTCTTTACCCAAAAATATATGTCCTGTCTTGTACACTGTGAGTGCCATAGAAAAGAAGCAATCAACTTGGAATGAGGGCCTGGGGATTTTTGTTCACAAGGGGTCTTCCAGATAGTATCTGTGAAGTGGCAATCTGTTGGAGTTTGAAAATTGGTGTGTGATATTTTTGCAAAGAAAAGAACATCATCCACATAATTAGACTGAGACAGGAATATTTGACAATTATTGATGTTGCAAGTAAACCTCACAAACAAATGCCCAGAAGGCATCGGCGGCGTCAAGTCGTGTGTATTATGTAAAGAGGGCCTCAAGAACAAAGTTGCAGGTATCAAGGAAGTCGACCACACCCCGTTTGATCAGTTATGTCCTTTCAAAAAGGCTTGGCTGGAGAAGCGCCGCCTATTGTCTCAATGATAGGTACAACCCTTGAAACACCCGTGAACAACTCCCCAACTCAATCCCCTGAAAATTTGAACGCCTTCACAATGCTGCAACATGATCTCATCGCATCAACACCTTCTGCTCCCCCCCCTCAAGACAATTTTTCCCTTTTCCAGCTGAATTGTCATGTCTCCAAGACAGTGACACTCAGTGTTCTCAATGCTAATCTTCAGTTTGATATTCTCGTTCTCCAGGAACCATGGATTAATTCCATAACACTCCAACCCCCTCAACACTCAGCCTGGCGCGTCTACACGGCCTTCGAGCACACACCTTCGACTTGGCATCAACGCCACAAGGCAATAATCTACATCAAGAAATCCATTCCCTCCTTGGCCATCAAGATCATGGAAGGAGGCTCCCAGAACCTTGTTGGACTGGAGCTGTCCCTCTCACCAGGCAATTCGTTTCTGATATTGAATATTTACAACCCTCCCCCAACTTTTACATCAATCAATCTATTGAAGAACTGGCTGACAACTTCTTACTCACGCCAGGTCCCAACGTTTATTCTCATGGACTCAAATCTACACCACTGGCATTGGAATCCGCCAGGATGTAGGAAGAAGGAACCAGCGGCTGTTGACATGCTAAGTTCCCTCTCTCATCACGGATTCCGCCTAGCCTCACCCAAGCACATTCCAACATTCTACTTGTCAAAAGGGAAAGTGACAGCCATTGATTTGATATGGGCCAATTTTCTAGGCTCAAAACTGATCAGAAGCTCTAACGTGTCAAACGAGAACTTTGGATCCAATCATCAAGCCCTCCATCTTCATCTATCGGCTCAAAAACCCGACCCAGTTTACCGATGGGCCCCCCCAAATTGGAGCGCTTTGGGACCGGAGAGTCTTGCACCTTATCTAGCTGAGTTCCCGCCGCCTCAATTTTTGAGTTCGACTGACCCGGATGAGCAAGCTCAGATGTTGACTACCTCAATAAAATCAATGCAGGATCACTTGGGTAGGCGAGTCAGGTCAAATGTTGCTAGGGCCAAACCTTGGTGGTGCGCAAGGACCCTTGATCCGGCCCTTCGAATGCGAAACAGGGCCAGAAAATGGATGATTTTGGCTAAGTCCCCGGAAGCCATTAACTTTTATAGGCAATGGAACACTTACTTTCTTTCCCTGGTGCAGGCGCTCAAGGAACGCTGCTGGCGGAAATTCCTAGAGGACCCCTCTGAAGTTGATTTGTATCAGGTCTTGCGGTTCACCAACAAGTCTGCCGGTGGCGATGTGTTACCGCTGAAGTGCAGTGATGGGACCGTAGTTCATGATAAAGAACACCAAGCTAAGCTCCTTTTTGATGGAACTTAAATCTCAAACGTCCCAATAGATCTCTCCGACACACTCTTTGATCCGCATTGCAGGTTCGCCAGTTATCCCGAGGTAACACCCACTGAGGTGTTGAGTGCCATCAAGCGTACTCGCCCCAAGAAAGCTCTGGGTATTGATGGTGTAGCTAATGAAATGATTAAGTCTATTTCCCTGCCACTTTCTAATGTCCTGCCAACACTTTACAATAACATCTTATTGCAAAGTAGTTTTCCTAAATCATGGAAGGTGGCGGTGACAGCGATCATCAGAAAACAAGGCAAACCCAATTATACCAACCCAACAGCTTATTGTCCTATAGCTCTGCTTAGCACATTGAGAAAAAATTTTGAACTGATCATTGCTCGTAGGTTAACCAATTGGGCCGAGAACAACGGTGTCCTAGCTTCTGGACATTTTGGAGGACGGAAAGGGTTGGGTACGGAGGACGCTATCTTTGCCTTTGAACATTGGGTCAAGTCCAAGTGGAAAGAAGGCAAGGTGGTAGCAGGCCTCTTCCTTGACGTCAAGTCGGCTTATCCATCAGTCCACCCGATAAGATTGTTTCATACCTTACAAAGACTAAACTGCCCTACGTATTTGTTACTGATCATAAATGACTTCCTTAAAGACCAATCAACTACAATTCGACTCAAAGATTTCACTTCCTCAGCCTTTCAGATTAAACTGGGACTCCCACAGGGCTCCCCATTATCGGTGATCCTTTACATTATATATAATAACTTGTTGCTGAACCAAAACTTTTCTACCCTCACAGATACAGTTTCTATTGGATATGTTTATGATGTCGTGCATTTAGTTGCGGCAACATCAACGACAGACGCAAAGAAGATGCTTATTAGTGAAGGGCACCGTTCGTTGCGCTGGGGCGCCTCTCACGGAGCCATCTTTGATCAAGCAAAGGCCCAATTCTTGTGGTTGACCAAAGGCAAGACTCCTGAAGAAGCCTTACCCTTCGGTTCACAGCAACTACCGTCAATGTCAGAAGTCAAATGGTTGGGCGTCTGGCTCGATCGAAAGCTCTTGTTCAACCGAAACTTCCGACAACTTGAAGAAAAGGCCAATAAGACTATCAACCAGCTGAAGATTTTTGGTAATTCTTGGTGGGGCACGAAAGAAGCTAATCGGATCAAGATGATCAAGTCTGTACTTTTACCTAGGTTAACGTACGGCGCAGCAATTTGGGCAACATCGGCCAACAAGGGAAAGGTGGTTAATTTGGCCGAGAAGGTTGACCGATTGACAGCAATTTTCTCCTTAGGTGTCTACAAGAAAACCCCATCTACTTTCTTGAAAGACCGCTCATTGACCCCATGTCTATGGCAAGAAATCATACGGACAAGTTTTTCCTTTTTCTACAGAAAACTAGTCGCAGACAAACCAAATAACACTGTTTGTATTGAACAAGTGAAAAGAAAGGTTGTGTACTGTGGGACTTGAACCCACAACCTCAGCATTCATGAGTGATGCTCTGACCATTGAGCTAAGTACGCATTGCCTAATGTTGAATACATTGTGATGTGTATGCTTGTGTGATGGTGATGATGATGTATTGCCTCCAATGCTGGTATGAATTCTCACATGGATGTGTTAGCAATGTGTATCAAGCAGTGCCTAGTTTGACACTTCAACATTCCCCCGTGCTTGTTACAGGGTTGCTAGCTAATGCTACCAATCTTTCCAAGTTCATTTGTGTAGCAGCATAGCGCTACCTGGGCTCATAACCTATTTAACAAGTGAAACGAAAGGTTGTGTACTGTGGGACTTGAACCCACAACCTCAGCATTCATGATTGATGCTCTAACCATTGAGCTAAGTACGCATTGCCTAATGTTGAATACATTGTGATGTGTATGCTTGTGTGATGGTGATGATGATGTATTGCCTCCAATGCTGGTATGAAGTCTCACATGGATGTGTTAGCAATGTGTATCAAGCAGTGCCTAGTTTGACACTTCAACAGTTTGATCACTCATTCTTTCCAGTAGGGCTGATTCTGTTAGAAGGTTTTCCGATTTGGCGCAGATTGGCTTATCAGCAGCTTATGTTGATAACGCCATGAAAATGGAGCCTGAACAAATCCAACTCAATTTTGATTTCAGAACAGGTCCTAGTCGCACGATTGAATATCTCAATGAGAATGTCTCAAAGGAGGAGGCGATCAACTCTGTTAAGTGTTTACTCTCCACGTTTGCTTCAGACTCGGGGGTGTTAGCTCTCTTCAGTGATGGATCATTCCACTCGGAGAAAGGAGGATCTGGAGCAGCTGTTTGCCCAGCGGAAAATGTATTCAGCGCATTATCTCTAGGCAACAAGACGGTCATATCAAACCATGAATGTGAAGCTGTTGGAGTTCTAGCAGCTCTAGGATTAGCCAAAGAATTGGGCAAGACGAGGGTTTTCCGGAAAATTCTCGTTTTTGTAGATAATCAAGGGGTTATCCTAAGGACCAAGAACCCCAACGCCCCCAAACCTGGCCAGCAGCTATTTAGGGAGATTGAAGATGCAATTTCGGAAATTCCACAATATTCCGCCTTGTCCTTCATTTGGTGCCCTGGACACAAGGACATTCATGGCAATGAATTGGCTGACCGGTTAGCCAAAGAGGCTATTGAATCCCCTGACACTCCTGTACTGCAGGTGAAGGGTAACTGCAGAAAGATCAAACGGCTGGCTACAATAGATCTGCTCCCAAACCCAATGAAACTGACACCCTCGAGTCTTCAAATTTCTCTCGCCTCGTTAATTAACCAATTAGCATCAGGTCATTGCGCGCTGAATGTCTTCCTCTTTCGTATCTGTAGAAGCCTTGACCCTCTTTGTCAGTCGTGTGGGACAAGGGAGTCAGTTGGTCATTTCATGAATTACTGCCCAGCACACAAGAAGGCTCGGATAATCTTGCAACGAAACCTTCGAAAGCTCAAGATTTACTTCAAGACAGATCGTTTGGACAAGTTACTCTCCAATCGATGGGCTGAAGTTCCTCTTGCTCAGTTTTTAATCGACTCCAACCGGTTCACTTGTAAGCCCTGCTCCTCACAGGCTTACACAAACCTGTCACAAGATTATATAAGCTGTTCTGCCTTGTATTTAGTCTCTTCTTTCCCCTTTACCTAGACAGCAGAGATCTTTCTCTCCTGTCTAGGTAAGTACCTTTCCTTCATTCATTCTCTTCTCAATTCCTTTTCTCATTGCCTTCACTTGTAGATACTAACTAGAGAGATCTTTCTCTGCTGTCTAGACTGCAATTCATCCCACTTTGGTACTAGAACCCTCCAGAGGCTCTTAGCCTGGTTCCTCCGTGCCACATTTCCGACAGCTTCTTCGATAAAGAACAGTGAAGGGACTCAACCCTTACATCACTGAACAGATCTCGCGATAAATTGTTATCTTTTTTCTTTCCTTTTTTTTCTTCTTCTTTTTTCCCTTTTCTCTCAGAATTGTCTTTATCCCTTGTATGTCCTCATCTCAATAGCGATTACGTAGTTTTGTTAGAATTCTCTCTTTATTTTGTCAACACACTTGCAGATGTTACTTAGATTCATAGTGTGCAATGCCATAGGCCAAATTACACTTAAAAAAAAAAAAAAAAAGTAAACCTCATCCAGAGAAAATGATGTAAGCATTCATCTGCACCAATTTTCAATTCTTTTCCCAAATCACAGATGATGGCATCAAAAAACCTGGTTCTCTAGCTATTTCAAAATAATTGATGTGAATCATGAGAGCACCTACTAGTTTTTGGTATTGAATTTTGAAATACAAGTGGATTGTATCTTTAATTTTTTAACCATAGCTTCAACAGAGCCACATGAAGATCCTGGTTCCATTGCCTTAGGATTGCTTCAGTCCATACAGAGATTTTTTTAATGTCACATACATAGCTGGCATGTGTAGAATAATCAAAACCAGGAGGCTTCTCCATGTAAACCAGCTTGTCGATATGTCTGTTACAATAGCAATCTTGAAATCTAGCTGGTAGCCTTGCCATTTTCAGATTTCTATGAGACTGCAGATGAGAAACAGAGTTTGCAGTCTTAGAGTGAAAGAAAAAACTCCTGGTAGTTTACTCCTTGAACTTGAGAAAATCCCATTGCAACCAAAAAAGCTTTCAGTTTTTGGATGGTTTTATTGGGAAAGTGTTTGACCTTAAACACCCACTTGGATTTGATTAATTTTATTTCTTTAGGTCAACTCAAAAGGCTTTATGTATCCATGCCAACAAGAGACCAGAAACCTTAATCCACTGCTTTCAGTCACTTTTATTTTTTTGGAAACCATTGGAGTTGTTTCCAGGCTTTTGTGTAGCAAAATTAAGATGAATGCCGGTAGAATGGCCCAATTGTTGATATTTGACCTTCAGAAATTGATGCTCAAGACAGGGGAGAAAATCTTGAGGAACTTGATTTGATCAAGGAGCAAGGGATATAAATATAGAATGCTCTGACTTGAAGATTTTATTTCAAACAGAAAGAGATGACTCATCTAGTCACAACTAGAGAGCCCCCTGGCAAGATCCAAAGGGGGCCTAGGTGACTAAATACAACAAAACAATAAAAGTGAACACTACTCAGACTAGTAGCATACACAGTGATGAGTTAATAAAACTAGAAAGATACTAGAGTGAAGATTAAAACTGGGAAAACTCCAGAGTGATTATAAAACTACCAATCAGCAGAGTGATCTAAAACAACATGATGTTGAGTGAATTTAATATAAAACTACTTATAATGTAGAGTGAATTATGATTGATTATAATATAAAGGGGAATCTAAAGATTACAAGAAAAGCAAAGAAAAGAAATCTCTACAGACTATAACCCTAAATGGGATACTTAATTCTTACAAACTTTATCAAAGATTGATGGGATAGGGGATTGGAGTTGATTATAGTAAAAAAAACAGCTGTATCACCAAATCTTCATCACAAGAAAAAGTAAGGAACAAAGCCAGAATAAACATAAACAGTTAAATAGGTATTAACACTTGTGGGGGGTAAATTGATGTTGATAAAGGATAATTTTAAGATGAGGGTTTGTGAGCGGAAGAGATTGGAAATCTGACACCAATCTCTGAGTCAATCAGGTGCTTTGCATTTGTGCATTGATTTAAAAGGCGGATTTGAAGTGGTGGCTTTGGGCTTGGGCTTCTGTTATTTTGAGGGAGTGATGTGGTGGACTATCTGGTACAGGCCTCCCCAAACTCAAAAATATCAAACTTTCAGTCATCAGTCAGAAGACTCTCAAGACCAAGATTTCAAAGTCTCAAATCCTCAGGTTTATTGAGTCAAGTTTTCTCTCATCCTCTGGTTCATTAATGATATTAGTTTATTATGTCCTCCTCTTTCCTGCTCTTGGTATTCTCTATTCCTTAGTTTATTATTTGCTCATTCTTTTCTCCCTCTTTATTCTCATCTTTTTTTATCATTGTTAAATTTTATTCTATATTCTTTACTTGTGATTCTACAGATCACCTCCTTGGTAGACATTTTATTTCAACCTTCTTGGTCTCAAGACACCCCCATGTGTTGTTTTCTTATATTTTTGTTTTGTTTTGTTTTGTTTTGTTTTGTTTTGTTTTGTTTTGTTTTGTTTTGTTTTGTTTTGTTTTGTTTTGTTTTGTTTTGTTTTGTTTTGTTTTGTTTTGTTTTGTTTTGTTTTGTTTTGTTTTGTTTTGTTTTGTTTTGTTTTGTTTTGTTTTGTTTTGTTTTGTTTTGTTTTGTTTTGTTTTGTTTTGTTTTGTTTTGTTTTGTTTTGTTTTGTTTTGTTTTGTTTTGTTTTGTTTTGTTTTGTTTTGTTTATTTTCCTTTTGATTGAGGTGTGTTGCATGTAGTTAGGGATGTGATGAAATTTCCTGTGATTGTCACTTCTTCAGACTTTGATTTCAAGCTGAAATTGGGGGGAGAGGAGGGAATAGGACTTACTCTGATCCACAAGGGATTCCATCACTTTTTTTTCCTGATTCTCTGGAAGTATCCCCAGCATTAACCTGATTCTTTATTCCTGATCTTTCACCACTAACCCCCCCCTATATGATCCTCAAAAAACCAAACACAGCCCACGGTATTCCATCCCCTTTGTCTCTCCACAAAATCCCCCCCCCCCCCCCCGTAGATCCATATTACACTCATCATCTGGAACACCACAAGGGAAGCTTACCCAGAACTATCCACTCAATGCACTACCTACCGCCTGGCAGGGTAGGATTTCCACAGCAACAGGGAAAGAGGAGGAAGGAGTGTTTTTAGATGCAGCAGGGAAGGAGGGGATGGTGTCTTAGGGGAAAGGAAATGGAAGGGGGGGCTGATTCACTTCAATGTTTTTCAGGGTCAAGCTGTTGAGGCGGACTGATATCAATATGAGGTACCTGAATGAAGGAGGTTTCAGCCATTTGAGAGGGGCAAAGGAAAGGAGGGGGAGGTTAATCCAGAGCAGATTACAATGGCAGAGTTGAATGACCTCCTGAAGCTGGTGAGCAACCATTTTCATGTGTCTGGTTGTGGATTGAGGTAGATAAACAGTGTTCAAGCAAGAATTCAGGTTGAACTCAAGCTATGTGGAAAGAGGAGGGGACGGGAGGAATAGGGAGGGGACAGGAGGAATAGGGAGGGGACAGGAGTAAAAGGGACAGGGGAAGAAGAAAGGGAAGGAGGTGGGGACAAGGAAGGAAGAACAACCGAGACAGTTGGCAGGGGTATTTCAACAGTGAACATTGGGAAGCTTTCTGTGAGTTTTAAGTGGTAAGTGAAAAATTTGTCTTCAAAGATTATGTCACAATTTTTTACTACAGACCTGCTTGTCAAGTCAAACACACAATAATCATTGCTGTTGGGGAGATAGGATGGAATAATTTCTGATTGACCTTTTGGGTTGAGTTTATTCCTGTTGGCTTCTGGAACCTTATACCAATTAAAACAATCAAAAGGATGAAGGTTTTGAGTGGGAGTATTAAAAGTTTCTTGCCTCAAGTTTTATTTCTAAAGAGCTGAAAAACTAAGAAAGAAATACTTCAGAAAAACTGGATAATTTTAAGAGATAGTAGACAAAAGGAAACTAGAATTTTGACTGAGAAGATGAGAGAAGAAGAAGAGACAAATGGAATACTGGAGAAAGCAAGAGAGCAGAGGAAGTAGAAATACTGGGAGAAAGAAGTGATTTCAACAATATGATTGAATAATAGTAGATCATAAATCTCACCAGGAAGAACACAGGAATGGATTGAAGATGAGAATAAGAATAATAAAGTAAATTAATAAAGATTGATTGCTTGAAAACTAAAAACTAGAACTAAATCAAGACAAGGTGATATCAGAGAGAAGATTATGAGAATGATAGAAGACAGAGAGAAAGGCATACCACTGATCAAAAATAAGTTTAATTGATAGGATATTAGGATTGAGGAGATTTTGGAGAAGAAGGAAGGAAGAGACCTGAGGAATAAAAAGAAAAGAAAATAAGATAGAGGTGGAAGGAGAAAATCAGTTATCTTGACAACAAACAGGAAATAGATTGAGAAGTAAAAATGTAGTGAAATGTGGCAAACAGAAGTGATGTATTATTTTAATTTTTCAGGTCAGAGGATATGAAGTGAGGAATGATACAATAAATCTAAAGAGAGAATAGATGGCAAGGAAGTTGGAAATGATAGGAGGAAGAGATTTAGAAAATAATTGATTTGTTTGGTTGTGATGGTGGATTATTTTTTACTTCACAAGTTCAATCCCTTGAGCAGTACTCTTGTTGATAATTGATAATTATTGGTAGGTCAATTTGATTCAAGGGCGGAATCTCAAGGCAACTAGTGAATTGGAGGAAATTGCATGCACATCAGGTGATTATTGAAATGCACTGTGAGCGCAGTATTTTTCATTGAAATAAAAACCCAACAGAAAAAAATAGGGATTGAGGGAAGAATTCAAGAAGGATATGGGCCAAGTACAGTCTGAAGGAAGATAATGGTTTTCGAGATTTGCATGATAGGTTGATGAGTGAGTTGAGTTGACGTATGAGGTGAGATTGATGAGGGATGGGGTGGATGAAGAAATAGATATGAGGAATAAGGTTAAAATTCTGTGAAATTAGGTGATGTGGAAGAATGTTGTGGCAAGAAGACTTCAAGTGATAAAGGAAAAAGAGGCTTGTGAAAGGTCTGTGATTTTTGGTGTGTGGGGCCTACACACCTTTTGTATTTTTTGTTAGGGTGTTTTTCAATTTGGTCAGACTTGATATGACCCTTTGAAATAGAAAGGCGGAACAGTCGCCGGCCATCTTTTTGGCAACATCCGGATGATTCCCCATTCATTATGAAAATTAGTTATCACGCTTGTTTGCGCTCTTCCCAGTTGTATCTAAAATTTTCTCACTCTTTCCTTTTTGTTCTTTTTATTGTTCCTTTTCCTTTCTTTACTAATCTAGTGTTAAAATCCCTTGTCTCTCAACATAACATTAGCTTGCGAGTAGTTTTTTTATAATTTCTTCATTTTGTATTTACTCTACTGATGTGTCTCAGATTCATAGTGTGCAATGCCATAGGCCAAAATTCACTATAAAAAAAGTCTGTGATAGGTCTGTGATTTTTATAAATAGATGGAATGGAGAGAATATAATTTGAAATTTTGAAGAATTTGGGAGTGGAGCATGGAATAGAGTTGTAGAGAAGAAAAAATGACAAAACACATCAGCCCAGAAGGAATTGGTTAGTTTTGCAGAGAGAAGGGTTTGTTTGGAGGGGAGAAAACAGAGCGTGACCTTAATTTGCCATTGGGAAGATGATATAAGTTCCCTTTTTAGGTATCCTTGAACGACTACATCACCAGTCACCAGGAAAAATTAATTGTAACCTGACATCTGGTGACATCAAGAAAAAATGGCTGTAGCTTTTTCCTAGCTCTGGTTCCACTCCAACTAGGCTACAATGGCCCCTTTATTTCCTAAAAGGGGCTGCACATAAGACCAACTGTACTACTGATGGGTAGCTCATTGAACCTAGGCTTATTTCACCTGTATTCTAGTGAAAATTTATTTGTCCTGGTGAGCAATCCCTAATTTATCTGTCTTGTAGATGTTGCAGGATGTCAGCCCCCGTCTCTTAAGTGACGCGGGGTTGAATGTCAGATAGGTGCAGGGATACTGTATACAGTATTTACAGCCAGTATCTAGGGTCACACTATAGTCTGTTAAGACCAGTGGAAAGAAGCTACTCTACGCTAACAGCGGAGAAGCTGGCACCCTTGTTTTTAACAAGGGAACACGGCTATAAAAGCTCAGTGCAATTGCCTCAACTACTCCCTGAGAGTGGGAGAGGACTTCTAGTCACTAGAATAAATATTATTAGTGAATAGGAAATGGGATAAGGGATAGAGAGAAAGGTTGATTAAAGGATTATATAAAACCCCACTCACTAAAGCTGTAGTAAGGTTGGTGGGTTTGTATGGTAATAATCTGGGGAAAAATCATTTTAGAAGGAATCTCAGCCCATTTAAATATTACACAATATGATACCCTAATGTAATAACTCAAAGAGTTTGTATTACATGGGGTAATTCAAGATAATAGTCTCCTTGTAGGAGACATAACCTAATTGTAATATTAAGGGTAAATTAATGGAGAGATATTAATCTCTCCTTAAATTAGAATTTCTTATTATTATTTAGTTTATTAAAAATGATAAATACTATACAAAATAAATACAAGAATTATGAGTTTTATGGGAATTGAACTTGTAAAGTTAAGATAATTTACTTAGTTCAATTTATTCCCTTTTTTTTATTAACACAAGTCCTTAACCATTGGGGTATGTGACTTGTATTATTTTGGAGACATGTGGGCTAATTGTCTCAATGTCTGACACAGGATGTGGAAGTGAAGATAAGTTTCAAGGATTAATAAAATATTCTGAAAATGGAGAGAAGGAGCTTGTGGAGATCAGAAAAAACAAGAGTAGTGACTTGAAAATAAATGGTGAAGGTTGGGGATAAGTGACCTTTGTGAGTGGCCTTAATAACCAAATTATCAGCCAAGCCAAACAGGGTACTTTTTTCCTTCACATTTTCAAGGTGGGAGATGTGAAGGGTCATTGAAACCAAGCCGCCTGAGTCCAAGTTGGTTTTGGAGCAGATATAGACCTTACCACAGGTATGTGGGTACAAGATAGTCACTGGGTTCCTTGAGTCCTTGGTGTCAAAGTATTCAGACTTGTAGTCTGAAGAGTCATCAAGATCAACTATAACAGCATGAGCCAAATTATTTGAGGGAGGACCTTGTTTGGGGTAACACTCACTATTACAAGTGTCTTCTTTTCAATCAAAGCGGGTTTTTTGAGAAGGACTGGAAGTTCTTGAAAAAAAAAAGCCTGCTTGTGATCATCAAGGATTTTTCCTGCGTTTTGGCAGCCATTGAGATCATCACTGCCAGCATGGTTGTATCAGATTCCCAAATCTGGCATTACATCAGTTGAAAAAATCTGATATTATATCAGACAAGACTGGTATTGTATCTACCAAAACTGATATTATATCTACCTTGCCTGATGTAATGTCTATCATGACAGATATTGCATCAGTTGATGCAATTAAATATCAACATCCCTAACTTTATATCAGTTTTTTGCATCTGACATAACATTTTGGCCCATGGGTATTACATCAGATGGAAAAATCTGAGATCAAGTCAGTCATGTTGATATTAAATAGTTTCAACTGATTTAATATCCCTGATGATAGACATAATATCATAATAGGTAGATATAATATTAGTTGTGGTAGATACAATACCAGCTTTTTCTGATATGATAAAAGATTTTTTCAACTGATGTAATGCCAAATTTGAGAATCTGATACAATAATCTTTGCAGTGCATGGCATGTGGCCTTACAGAAATGACATTAGAGGGAGGCATCATAAGGGGGAAAATTACCAGGCTGCAAGTCTTTACAAGCCTTGGAGACAGAGATGGAAATGGAATCATCTCCTGTTTGAATTTGCCATTAATATGTTTATGCATGACCAATATTTTGGCAGAGATTTCGACAGGCAGGTGGAGTTGAGATCATCAACAGTTAGAGATTTTTGGGTGTCATCAATGCATTAAGGCCGCCCACGGACTCAGCCATGCTGTTGATGTGCAATTCAATTGACAAACCATCTTTCATACAAGAAGTGACAAGACATGTAAGTGCAACATTTGAACCCCATTAGTTGAATCAATGTGCATCTGAAAGGGCAGACCAGAGGAGAGCTGCATCAGAGCCATTGCTTTGTATGAAATCTTTTTACTTGAGACTGAGTGAATAGATTGAGAAATAAAAGAAGGGACTAATTGACTGTGCTTGAGCCAAGTGGGAGAGGGTTTGTCTCTATCCCTGGTGGTAAGGACATAAGTGTATTCAAGAGATTTGAGGTGAAAACAGACAAAATAGGCTCAATCCAAGTAGTTGGAGTTTGGACCCTGAGGAGTGAGTTGAAAAATCCCAGTGGCCTTGATTTCAGTTGGATTTTTAGAGGGCTTTCTGTTAGATAGACCAAGGTGAGGGGTTGAATTTAGCATAAATCCTACAATGGAAGTAACAATTGGTTCCTTCAATTTCAGTGTGTAACAAGATTCATTGGGTGAAGCTAGCGCAACTGGGTCTCATAAATGGTTGAGGGGAAGAATACTGGAACAGATAGCAGTTGTGATGTTTGGAAGGATGATTCATTTCAGATATGAGCAAAGAAAGAGAAAGAAAGAAAGAAAAAGGAAGAAAGAAACATACTTGGGACAGACAGCAATGTTGATTTTTGGAAGGATGAGGAAAAAGGGAGTCCTTCCAATGCTGTTTTTCCCAGGTTATGTAGTGAAATGAAAATACATGACATGTCACAGATTGTGACATGGAGGGAAGTACAAACAGCAAAAGGAAAATGAAGCAGAAAGAAAGAGGTACATCTCAATGTCAACATGGGCATCACTGGGAATCTTTGAGGATTCCATGAGATACCATGTGCAAGGCCAGACCAGAACCCGCTGGTCCACCTGTCCACCAGCCATAAAAGGGAGCTCCTTGATATTATTTCAGGATTTCCACAAGGACACCCCTGGAGTCCATGTGGGGCGGCAGAAACAGGCCGCTTAAAAAACAGCAGGTGTGTAAAATTGTTACAAGCTGGGGTCAAACCTGCAGCATTTTTTTACTGAATGCAGACAGATTCATTCACCACTACCAAACTTGGACTTTGGAAGAACCTGCTCCCTGTGAGTATGATCTGCCCTGCTGCCGCTTTTGAGCAAATTCTTTGACCAATTGTTTCTGGATTTTCCAACCTATTCTACCCTTGCAATAACCGACCAACGCAAAGGAAGAGGTCACTGGGTGACTGGCAACTTCCCTGACTGCTCGCACGAACTTGCGTGAGTTAGCCATGAGACGGGGCCGCTCGCGCTGGACCGAGATGTCTTCTGAAGAACAGAGTGAATTACTGACTTGTTGGAAAGGAGTCTAGGCATGTTGTTGGACAGTCCCTTAGATAAAAGACAAAGGCTATGAGGGTGACCCCGAGGCAGCAGAGGAGGAATGGTAGTTACATTTGCATTGGTTCATCTCGCTGTCAAACATCACACTTGGAAAGTAGTTTCTTTGAATGACCAGTTTTCTATCGTGGGAGGGCGTTTCATCAAAGATTAGTTAGGAAGGAAGGAAAGAGAGCAAGAAGGGTGATGAGCGACCGAATCCCGGAGGGATGTTTAGATTTGTAAATCATGATCAAATTCGGGCAGCGATCAAAGTTCCGAATTGTCTGCGGGATCCTTGATCTCACGGGGGAAGATAAAAAGAAGCGATGGGCGGGAAAAGCTGATGGTTCGCAAGACGGTTTGGAAGAGAAACTGGGGAGTTTCCGCCAAAGCATCTTACCACCGCGAACCACCACCTCCTCCCCCGCCTCCGCGCCCCATGCCATAAGAGTTAGCACCGGAGCCTCCTCCGCCATATCTACCACCACCACCTCCCTGGGATCGAACAAGTTGCGGGTCAGCAAACGGGTCTCTTGCATAAAACGGGAACCCGTCAAAACTTACACCACGTCCACCGCCATATCCCCCACCACCACCTCGGCGGCCACCACCGCCACCACCTCCAATTGATGCCATCTCTACCAATGCTGACGGAATGACCTGGTGGGCATCCTTGAGAATCTTGACCAATTCTCTAGCCAGCTCTGGGAAGAAGAAAGAAAGATTGGCTCAGGAACGACTTGACAAAATAGCAAGAGGGAACAATCGTGTGGCTCACTGCTCTGATCAGCACTGACGTAACTGTAGGCTGTACCAGTTCGGCCAGCACGCCCGGTTCGCCCGATACTGGACGTTGAAAACACCAGGGTTAGAGGTATTGCAAAGCAAGTCCAAACTTTCAAGAGGAGAAAGCAAAACTTACCGATGAATATAATCTTCGATCCCGTTGGGCATGTCATAATTGATGACATAGGCTATGTCTTTGACGTCTGGGATTGGTTAATCCGAGTATCAGGGTGTTTTGGAGGCAAAAAGAACGTGAGTAAAACACAGAGGCGCCGCCAAAAGCGGTAGACTTGGGGGAAGTGTGGGATTGGAATGAAGGAAGAGCTCGGCTGCTACCCATAGATTCTTGATTGAGCATTCAATCTTCTATGCCTTCGGGTGCGAGTCGGTTCTATCTGCGTGCGTTGGAATGTCCCCCTTGCCAGCTCCTCGAATTCCTTACGCCATCTTTCATGACCACATTGAGGCTTGGTTAGTCGCACAGTAAATGTCTTACCACCCAGTGGACCAAAGAACAAATATAGCGACGACCCCTAACAGCCAGAGAAAGATCCTGGTGATGATAGCGCAAATGAACCCGGAGAAAGCTACCACGAGACAAACTGCGACACTAGACTGATAGAACGCTACCTGCATGCATCAAGGCATCTTGAGAAACATGATATATCGTTTCTTGCCAGGCACAACATACGACCTGTACTGCCGCCCTTGCACTTGCAGATGCAACGGAACTGGCATAGGTACTATCAGGCAGGAGCGTGGACCAAACTTGTGAAAGCGATGGTCCAGCCCAACTCATGCGAGCTTGCGCAAGCACGACACCCCGGGAAGATGCAGTGATGCACATTCCACAGCCCCATGGATATTCCGCGGCGGGGAGGGAAAAATAAGCATACATACCTAGACCACGCGAAGCGACATCGGTGGCGATCATGATAGGACTGCGGCCACTCTTGAACTCCTCGAGTACCCAATCACGTTCTTGCTGCTGCTTGTCACCATGGATTGCAAGGGACGGCCATCCATCTTGACGCAGATACTTGGTCAGGTCGTCGGCAACTCGCTTTGTTCCAACAAAGATGAGGACTTTGGCGGATTCAGAGGAGATTTTGTCGAGATGTTTGATCAGCTTGCCTCTCTTCTCGAAATCACTGCACACCTCGACGATTTGAGTGATGTTGACGTTGGCAGTAAGCTCTAGACTTCCAACGTTGACTTGGATAAAATCCTTCAGATATTCACTGGCCAATCGCTGGACCTCCTTAGGCCAAGTAGCCGAAAACATCAGCGTCTGTCGATCGGGTCGAATCTGTTCGACAATCTTTTTGATCTGAGGCTCAAAACCCATGTCGAGCATTCGGTCTGCCTCGTCCATCACAAGATAAGTGACTCGATGCAGATTTGTTTTGCGACTTTCGAGCATGTCGATCAGACGACCAGGAGTGGCGATGACAATCTCTGCGCCGCGAGTTAGGTCACGAATTTGTTGGCCCTTGGGAACGCCTCCGTAAACGCACGTGTTCCGGATACGGGACGAGGCGCCGAATTTGGTGCATTCACCTTGGATTTGCACGGCCAGCTCACGAGTCGGAGCAAGGATCAAGACGATCGGCCCATCGCCCGGAGCCAAGAGGGGTTGGCTAGGGTTCGAAGCAAGATCAGTGCAAGGTAGCGGGCAAACATGTTAAAGCTTGAGCTTACGCATTGATGTGAATCATGGCTGGAATAGAGAACGCGATAGTTTTCCCTGATCCGGTGGCACTAACTGCCACCACATCACGACCACTGAGGGCCATGGGCCAAGCTTGGCATTGAATGGGACTTGGAGCACTGAATCCGGCATTCCGAATCTCACTCATAATGTAGTCTGGGAAACCAGCCTCGCCGAAATTAAAGATAGGTTTAGGGATGTTTTTGCCGAACACCTGAATCTCTTTCTCGCCACGAAACTGGTCTATTTCACGTTCCGAACGAGC
Source organism: Puccinia hordei (assembly GCA_007896445.1). Classification (NCBI taxonomy): domain Eukaryota; kingdom Fungi; phylum Basidiomycota; class Pucciniomycetes; order Pucciniales; family Pucciniaceae; genus Puccinia; species Puccinia hordei. Next base: position 209,000 of record RDRW01000370.1, read on the forward strand.
AGTGATTCGAGGGTCTTCAACGTAGAAGTTTTTCTCGAATTTGCTCAGGGTTGAGTTGTCCCATTTAGGACGTCCTAAGCCGCTGCCAAGGCCTGACATTCGGTCGCCTCCACCCTGAACGATCGAAAGGATCAGAGAATCAGCTGCTCTGAGAAAAAATGCAACAAGAAACGGTTGAACATACACCGCCGCCGTAGCCTCCACCGCCGCCGCCACCACCATAGCCTCCACCGCCGCCACCGTAGCCCCCAGAACTGTGCCCGCCTATGAAGAGTGGGAATGCGAAAAGTAAGCAACCTCCCAGGATGAAGACCACGTTGAGTCTGTACATACCATAGCCGCTTGAGTTGCCGCCTCCGCCGTAATGACCACCGTAGGACATGATGAGGTCGATTCGATAGTAGGAGTTTGCTCGGTGAAGTAGTCCTTAAGATGAGATAGTCGGTTTAAGCTTGGAATAGTTAGCTTATTGATGTTGTACGGTGGCAGTGGATCACTTGCGGAGAGGGGTGAAGTAGGCAAATCCAGGGGGAGTAGGTTGCTGTATGGTTTGTGCTGGTCAAAATCTGAAGGTGGTCAAATTATTTAAGATAAGCTAATATTATGAATACCCAATATGACAAAGGATTTACCATGTCCAAAACCCTAGACAAAAGGCATATTAAGCCGTTTCGTGAGACCCGTGGCCCCCCGAGCTTCCACCCGTGCCAGCTGGTCATCCCGTCTTTGGACACGCAGTCTAAATCTGATCACCAACACCTCAGGCAACCCTCGGCTTTTTCTCGCGACGATGGACAATCAAGCCAGCAAGACCAGTCTATCCTTCCGCGACTTCCCAGCCAATCCAAATGGACGCACCCGTAGGAAGCTTTACAAGCCGGCTTCCGATTTACAATTCGATCTCGAGGTCGGTCTTCATCATATATTTGTCCCTTCAAGTCGCCAATCGGTTTCTCTTCCCCCTCCTCCCCTATCTACTTCAAACCGCCGTACGATGTGTCATAGGCCTCCGTCCTACAACCTTTAATCTGATCAAATCATTTAAAAATTCATACTCCCCCTCTCCCATTCATATTCAAACGCCCCCATTGCAAAACCTAATGACCGAACTCATTCGCTATCGCGGTGATCTGATCCAAGATGGCAAGACGCGCGTCAAGAATTACCAGCGATAACTCAGTCGATGAGACTTCAAACCAACTCCGTCCGATTGAAGCTTCCAAAAGTGACGAGATTGAATTTGGTCTTAGTAGCCAACATCCTGGAATCGATGAGGAAACTTTAGCGCAATTATGTGAGCTCAACCATGCCTCAGCAACCTGGTCTGGAGTATGATTGATGCAGATAGCTCACACTACCACTTCCAAATTCAATTGCGAACAGCGATCCCCCCGCCTCTCAAATACCAACCAGGCTTAGAACGTGAATTAAGGTCAGATGCAATATTAATTTACAACAGATCGATCGCACTGCTGAAGACCGACCAGATCATCTCGCATATCCTCCAACTTCTCACCACCCGGAAGACTACATTCAAGCACCTCGAGTGGGTTGATGATTTCTCTTGCGTGTTGGCCTTTGCTTCAGAGGCGGATGCTATCGAAGCTTTCGCCGGTATTCTGGTCAGGCCGGATGAGGTAGAGGGTGAAAACGGACTCCCAGAAGCCTTTTCTTATCTCTCGTCGGAGGATTCGACCGCCGAGATTTATGCCGCCGCTTACGAATTCGTCTGCGCTCATCGTCCTGCAAAACCGTTCTCGGAGCGCTTATTTGAAGCCAATCCCAAGAACAAATTCCACCATCCCACCCAGCCTGCGCAGTTGATCCCTTTTGTCCGGTTCGCAACCAATGCTGATGTCAAGGATATGCGTGCTCGAAAACAAAGTATGTTCTATGCTATCAACGGCGCTGGCGCGGGTCAGGAGGGGGTCTTATCTGAGTCAGCGGGCCCGATCATCTCGGTGAACAAAAAATCACAAAACTCTTCACTTAGTCGACGGGTATCTCTCGACCTGCCTGATACATTCGATTCCATGCCCACTTCAGTAAACCACCAAGTCCCCAAGAAAACCTTGCCAAAACGTGCCCCTAAGCCCAATGTCAAAAAAGCTAGACCCACCAAGTTGGGTGTACTGGACGACGAACTTGCACGATTCATGTCCAAAACGGTCGAGGTGAAGCCCTCCACTGATCGGATGAATCGCAAACGAGAAAGAGAAGAAGAGGTAGCCGAGGAAGAAGAACATCAGGCAACTGAAGCCGGCGTAGAAGCAGACGTGAAGCCAGACCCAAGTCCGAAACGTAGAATGCTTTCTCCTTCGGTGATCAAGCCATCCGTTGAACTCCTTCCAGATCGACCAGGAACACGCGGAGGAAACTTACGCGATGAAATCTTTGAAGGCGAGAAACTGATCACTGAATTCCAGGATGACAATCCCAAACCGGAAGCGATGGACGAAGCAGGCTTGAAAGCCAATGATCCAGCTCAGCCGACACAACCTCAAGCGCTATCGTCAGCGGACGACCAGGTATTGATGCAGACGTCGTTCGCTCACCCATTGCGAGAAGAAGATGGGGATCATGCCCAAAACATGATTGGCGCCGAAGACACATTCCCACTCGTCGATGATCACAATAATGCTCCTCGTGTTCCAAAACCTGAACCTAAAACCAGGGGAGGCCGTTGGGGTCCTTTGTTCAGTCGACTATGTTGAGCCACTTTCACACCATAGCTTTTATTTACTATCGTTGTACTCATTCATGTACCATACCTGCATGTTTTAACGTTTATTTCCTTCTCGTCTTCTAAACAGTTTGATTCTGGTTTCCATAGTAGTTTTCCTTTTATAAAATCAGCATGAAGCATATGTGGAATAAAGCGCAGTATAGAACAATTCAATGCAGATGGTGTATGATGCCCCTGTTTGTTTTAGGCAATGCGACAGGAAATGGACAAAGTTATTTCTTTCCAGAATCTCATAGACCGAGCAATAATCGGCCAACATGTTTATTTCTGAATCAGGGCTATTTTGATGGCACGTTGACACAACTAATGAAAGTGCTTCTTAGAACACCGGATTCGGGGCGCACTCTAAGTATGGTCAAAACTTCTTGGCTAGTTTGGGAGATTCTGGCCAAGTGGAGAATGAGAATATAAGAGTAAAGTGGATTGGTAAGCTAACTTTACAGAGACGGAGCCCGCGCGCCACCCTCGTGCCTTTGGTCCACTGTAATTAGCGACTCTGCAAAATTCTCTGTCCGAGTCTCTAGAGTTAGGGAAAGCTCCCAGGGCATCATCTTCAACCAGACTCCAAGGTAATGCTTGTTGTAACAACTAAAGGGTGATCATCTGATTGAGAACATGGTGATCAGATTTTTCAACTGGAGCAAAATGGGTGGTGATCTTATTGTTCTTCAAACCTTGCTTAATTATTGGACTTGTCTTCTTCAAGTGTATTTGGAGCAATTTTGTCTCCTTGATTGATAGCTTTTGAGTGGTGTGAAAATATGGATGCTCTGCCGTGAATATCCACAGAGCTTGTCTTCCAATGGTTTGGGTAACCTCTGGTTTATTCTCTGTAGAACATTAGTGGACTAGAAAACCCAATGTATGTACATATAATTTCCCAAAAAGACTACCTAATTGAGATTGAGATGCTAGACTAATGTACTTTAAAGCAAACTCTCATTGTCCTATATAGAATATTCTTCTCTCTCTCTGCCATCCCCGCCTAGCCCACCTTTTACACTGCACTTCACAACCCTAACCAATAATTTTCTGCTCCGCCGCATCCACATTTGCCACGTAGACCCCTGACCCTTATAGCCCCGGCCTTCTCCAATTAACCATGTGGAAATCCTTCCATGGTGACCCCTGCTGTGGTTGTCTGAATGCCCCAAGCCCCATGGCTCTACTCAGTAGTCCTGCTGCACCGCCGCTTCAGCCCCCATCCGTGCAACCCGTGAATGTGCTATGTGAGGTTCCACCCCTGCAGCGCCTGCCTTTCTTTCCCTGTGTGCATCTTGAGCATCCTTTTCTGGCTGTGTACCCCTGGTGAATTTACATGTAGAAAAAGCATGAGTATGTAAATTGAGTACTCCTCTTTACCCACTTTGATATGTGTGCATGTTCTTTTCATACACTATCTGTTAGCGGGCCACCACACTATCTGTAAGCAAGCTGCCACACTATCTGTTAGCTGGGAAAGGCATTCAAATTTAGCTTCTAGAGTAGTGTATCTTGGCTTTGGAGGAAATACACTACTTGAGGCCAAAGATATTTACAGTGTAAAGAAATTATGCTACTTGTCAACATATAAATATGTAGGTTTTAGAAATCAAGACACTTTATTGCAGCTAGCTTCAAATGCTAATATTAGTAAAATAACTAGAGAATAAAGTGAAGAGATAGATAATATAAGTAAGATGAATCAGGAAATGAATGAGGAAATCTTGATCTAGTCCAGGTAGTGACTCAAAAATAGAAAATGGAAATTGTTTATATGGGATAAAGGAATATAGCAGCAAGCCTGAAAAGAGTAAACAAGATCATTGAACAGTAACATTTGAGAATTAATAGAAAATGAAAGCAATAATTCAAAGACTGGGAACTACCTCCACTTGAGTTATAACCGGGCTCCTCCTGAATTTTCCAAATTCTGATAATCAAGTGTGTAGGTTGGATCTAGTTGATGAGCAGTTGTCAAAGGTAATACTTCATATAACACTGAACCATGTAATACACATAACTCTCCTGTCACAGACCATAGAATTAATTATCTAAAAAATGATGGTTAAAAGCTAACTAAAACTTATCTGAGGAGGAAGATTTCCCACTGAACTTACTTCTAGTGTAACTAATTGTCAGCCCCCGTCTCCTATGTGACATGGGGTAGAATCATAGATATTTTTACAATACTGTATTCAGTATGTAACTTGATTCAAGGTTCACACTATAGCTTATGCAGCCAGTGGAATTAAGCTATTCAACGCTTTTTACAGCGGAAAGGCTGGCACCTTTGTGTAACAAAGGAACACGGCTTAAGTATAGCTCTGCGCAATTTGCCTCAACTGCTCCCTGTGAGTAGGAGAGGACTTCTAGTCACTTGAATGATTATTCTAGTGACTAGGAATGGGAAAAGGAGGTGAAGAGGGATGGAAAGCTGGTTGATTATAATATAAACCCCACTCACTAAATTGTAGTAAGGTAAGCAGGTTTGTATGGTAATAATCTGGGGTAAATTCCCTTTAGAAGGAAATCTCAGCCCATTTAAATATTACACAACATTTTTCCCCAATGTAATAACTCAAAGAGTTTGTATTACATGGGGTAATTGAAGATAATAGTCTCCTTGTAGGAGACATAACCTAATTGTAATATTTAAGGGTAAATTCATGGAGAGATATTAATCTCTCCTTAAATTAGAATTTCTTAATATTATTTAGTTTATTAAAATGATAAATATTATATAAAATAAATACAAAAATTATGAGTCTTATGGGAATTGAACTTGTAAATTTAAGATAATTCACTTAGTTCAATTTATTCCCTTTTTTATAAACACAAGTCCTTAACCATTGGGTTATGTGACTTGTATTATTTTGGAGACATGTGGGCCAATTGTCTCAATTTCTGACACTAATTGTAGCTTAATATAATTCTAAATGATTTCCAGTTAAAATATTGGCTGCTACACTAACAGTTAATGGTCAAGTAGTGCAGTGTATTGTAGCAGCCCAGTTTTGCCCCTGAACACATATCATACCTTTGTATGTCAAGAATAAATTCCCTAGTCAAGATGTTCCATCCTCCTTTTTCTGGATTAAAACCCACAATTCTATTATTAATGGGGAGACTGGAATCACAGGTTGGAATATGACCAGCTTCAAACAAGGTCTTTTGACCTTTCTCAATTGACAATTGAAGCTGTTGGATTTCATGCTTGATGCAGAGAAGAAGAACCTTCTTAATTTGAATGGATATTTCACACTCTTTGATTCTAGGGACTGATAAACTTCTAGCCACACATGGTTCAAAGTCAAAAATAATATGTAATAGGGGGTATCAAATATGACCAAATCCCCAATTAAAACCAGTGAATTAGGTTTTTCAACAAAATTTCACTTTTGAGAGTTTTGAATCATTTTATATTGATATCCATTGTATTTAAAAATGGTGGATTTTCAAAACCAGTTGATTAGATAATGGTGGATTTGGTCATATTTGATACCCCCTAATATAGGGTTTTTGGTTGTTTTTATATCTGTTTTATTAATATCAAAGATATAATAATTTTTTTAGGAGAGTACTAAAAGCAGGGGTGGTTTATTTAAATCAAAAGTTAATTTAAGACCTTAATGAACTGAGGCCTTCAATAAGTGGTTGTTTAGACTCCAGTGATAATAGTGGCTGAAAAGGGCCACAAGTCCTCAATAGAAAAGACTTACTGTAGGCTTTAAGGGGAGGATTGAGGACTTTTCATAGGATAAATGGACAGCTTAAAGTGGTTGGAAAGATTTGTTGAAGGATGGGAATATTTGGAGTTGAGAGAAAAGAGGCTTTCAGTCTTGAGGACTAATCTACTAAGCAGGACACTAGTAAGTATAACGGGTGGAATTCTGGTTGTAAATATGATGCAGCTGGGGAATCAAAATACAGGGGAAACAAACAAATTCTTAAATTACTTTCTGGAGCCCTGATGGCGAAACAAAAGGTATTATTTTGGCTATGGGAATCTCACAAGGAAGGAGTTTAAACTTAGTATTGTCCAGATTCTATGATTTTGTGTGGTTCCCAAAGCTCACTCAATTGGTGAGCCATAAACCTGCCAGGATTTTCTGATTCAGATTAAGCCCAATGGGCTTAAAAACTAACAGAGCTTGTCATTTTTGGCCTTACCCTTGAATTGTTTTGAGTAGATATAAATGATGTCATTTATCAAATTACTATATGTACAGGCTGTAAATAAATATTACAGCCTGTCAATCATCTAATGACATAATCTGAGGGCTCTTCAAGAGTGTGAGGCTGATGTATTTAGGGGTTACAGAAAAATATAGACTTGCTAGCAGAATGTCCAGACCTTATGATGATTGGGTCTATCCCTTGTTGTAGATTTCCTGTTATATTGGTTCACTTATGAAGTGTGTATTTGTATTATTTAACAGTATTCAAACTGCTATAAACAGTGTGATATTTATGTCAAGTTTTATTTAGTATTTTATTTATGGGTCTCAGGGATAATCACATTGGTTATTTAAGTTATTATACCATGTTGTATGGTATTCTAAATACACACATAATTTTATATTACATGTGTTTATACTTGGTCAGTATTTTTAATGCTTAGTAGTAGTATTCTTTAAGTTGCTTTTCTTAATAGAAGGAGTAGGTGGCTGAGGTACCCGGAGGATGATAAATCCATGCCCCTGGCGGCACACCCCTAAAAAAAGGGTGTGCAGCCCGCACAGCCTTTTTATGATGGGTGTGCATGCTGCACACCTGTAGATGGGCATGCAGTTCACACACCCATCTAGAGGCGTGCAAAATCGCCACAGATGGACGTGCAGCCGCACGCCCTTCAGGAGGCTGCCTCCTTGACCGGAGGGACTCCCTTTGGTAGAGGAGGCTATACAACCTCCTGGATTTCCTCCTTGAGGAGGTTGTATAACTTCCTTGAATGGGGGGGATCCCTCTGACCGGGGAGGTTATACAACCTCCTTGACCAGAGGCTCCCTCTGGTCGAGGAGGTTGTATAGCCTCACTGTCTGGAGGGATTCCCTCCAGTTTAGGAGGTTGTACAGCCTCCTTGACCGGAGGGAGTCCCTACAGTTGAGGAGGTTGTATACAACCTCCTTGGCCAAAGGGATTCCCCCCAGTCAAGGAAGTTATACAGCATCCTTGACCTGAGGGAGTCCCTCCGGTTGAGGAGGTATTCCCCCCGTTCAAGGAGGTTGTATACAACCTCCTTGGCCGGAGGTATTCCCCCCTGGTTGAGGAGGCAGCCTCCTGACAGGCGTGCGGCTGCACGCCCATCTGTGGTGGTGCTGGCATGCAAACTGCACGCCCATCTACAGGTGTGCAAACTGCACACCCATCTACAGGCGTGCAGCATGCACACCCATCAACAAAAGGGTGTGCGGGCTGCACACCCTGTTTTTTATGGGCATGCACTTATCAACCCCCAAGGTCCCCATGTTATTCTATGTTCTCCATCATAATATGTAATAATTTTATCACTTATTGTATAGGTTAATCAATTATTATTTATTTTAATGTTGTTTATTTACTTTATTTTATTTATTTTATTTATTTATTACTTTATTACTATGTAATAATGTTTCTATTATTTAAATGTTACTGTCTTAGTATGATTATTATTATTATTTCTTATAATTTATTAGCTTATGTAATAATTTCTCTTTCATGTGTATTAGGGAGAATCAAATATGACCAAATCCACAATTAAAACCAGTGAATCAGGTTTTTCAACAAAATGTCACTCTTGATATTTTTAAATCGTTTTATCTTGATATCCATGGTTTTTAAAATGATTGATTTTCAAAACCAATTGATTACATAATGGTGGATTTGGTCATATTTGATACCCCCAATTTTTATTATTTATTTATTTGTGTTCTGGTCAGATTATCTCTGAACTAGTAGCAAGCTGACAGGATACATGCTAGGCAATCAGTTCTTCCCAAATACCCAAGAATCATTGTAAATGCAGTAAAATATTTTGATAAATTTTCTGGTGGGTTGAGGCCAGATACATAAGTTGGGCTTGTGTTTCTATAATAATGTCTAATCCAGAGAATCACAAGAAATCAAATCAATTGGTGAATTTTCTAGCTTTTTAGTTATCACTTGGGTGATGTTCATCACACTGACCATGCATATGGTTACTTTGCACATTTATATTATATTCTATCAGGTGAGAGAGGGGGATGACATTATCCTCTTGCAGTATTGAATCTTCATGAGCAGAAGAGGGTGCAGAGTTTCTTGCTCCCAAAGGAGAAATATTGTTCAGGCAGTAATCCCAACATATCTGTAGCTGTGCTGTGCTAAAATTTATATGCATTTACAAATATGCATCCAATGTTGGAGTTACAATTGAGTCTCAAAATTCCCCAGCTACCATTAGCAGACTGGTCAAGATCCTTGATTAAAAATACCATTGTCTCAACTATCAAATCATTTTATTCACAGTCAAGCAAACTAGCAGCTGGTACTGTTCCCAGCCCACACTCTCAGAAAAATAAGAAGATTCAGGAGGAGCTAGGTGTTTACTCCATTGGGGGCACTTGAAGATTTCTGTATCTTATTCTTCCTTTTTATTTTCACCTCCAAAAAATCAAACAGAATAACATAATTTTTTGTTATATTAAAACTTTTATTTGATTTTAGGCTGGATTTTTATCTACCTTCTCCTCCTCCTTTCAAATATTCTAAATAATATCCTGTTGAGTTGCAGGTGGTATTATTACAAGAGGTAAATATATTAAGCTCATTTTTTCACCTTAAAATTTTACTCCAATCTCTTATGTCAATCATTTTTCCTTTTTCATTAGCATTTAGATCTACTGCAATAAATTTTTGATCTCAAATTCCTATATAAATGTGAGTTAGGACTGCAAGCATAATTTCCTAGGCTGAAGTCATCCAAGTTAAACTAGGATGCACTCAACCAGTTTAAACTTGGTTGATCTTGCCTGATAAAATATAAAACCAAGGGAACCCTTTGTTTTATATTACATCAGTTGAAAGAAAATCATTTTAAATTGGTTGGATCCAATCTATTTTGACTGGGATGACTTCAGCCTAGGCAGTTATTCTGGCGGTGTAAAAATTCCTTCATCTAGTTTGGAACACCACTGTTGGATGTAAGTTTAAGATTTTTATTTGTTTAACAGCCAAAGGCAGTTCTTCATCTCCAATTCAGATGATTTTCACACTCGTCAACAATTCCTGCCTGAAGCATCATAATTCTGCCTTGGAGGGCCTCAAATTGGTCCACCAAGATGATCCCCATCTATATATGCAGATTGGTTATAATTTACTCTGGGCCTGGGCTAAGGAGTTTAAAGCAGGAAAATTGGGTATGGAGCTAAATCATCCACCCTCCAAACCTCTTTTCATCTAATTGTGATAGGGGGGAAAGAAATCAAATAACAGGCCCCTGTAGCACAATGGGGAACCTCAATTCAATCTATAATGTGCCAGGGATCCTCAAACCATTGCAGCATGGGCTACCTTTAACCAGAATATCAAGCCCCTTGTAATCCATTAGACCGTCACCCTTGATATCCTCTTGACTAACTCAAAATAATTTGCATAAAACCCCCAATGACATCCCACAAAAACCCTTGACTAGAGTAAGTTTCACCCCCAAAAATGCTGCTCCATATGCCTCTGGTTTCATGAACCAATTTTACCAATCCCAATTCTAGGAATTGAGCTCTTGGAAACCATGGAGAAAAACCTTGCAGAATGTACAATATTTGTTGAAAAAAACCATACTTGGATCCTCCTTAAGCACAAAGAAATCACACACTGGACATACTTCACCAGTCCCATCCTGACAATCTTCTCAACTTGAGTTTTTCTGAAAGCCCTGATCATCTGTTGCACAATGGGCAGAATAAAATAAAGAGAAGACAGAGAAGAATAAATAAATAATTACATAAACCATAGAGAATAAAAGGAACTATTTTCTTAATACCATGAAGCTAGAAGTAAATTTATTTCTAGCAGAAATGAACATAAAAAATAATAAAATAATCACAAAAATAAGTTGACTGGAAGAACAGATAGAATGTAGAAATCACTCATAATCACTAATTAAAATGATATATGTATAAATAAGCTAAATGATTGGCTGAAAATCCACAAGTCTTCCAGTGAGATTATATTATCTTGAAGTAATTTAGATCTCAAATAATCTTGCAGTGAAATATTAAGACATAAAAATCTTGATAATATTGATCTTGAGCCAACTCTACCTGTTTAAATATGCAGCAATTTTGGAAGATTCACTTCCATGTGCACAATGAATCTGTACTATTGGAGCTTGGTTGAGTAAAACTTTGAGAAAGGTTGGAGAAACATCTCCAGCTTCCTTAGAGTTTCCGAATGTCAACTGCAGAAAGTTTGTCTCAAGTTTTTTTTTTCTTGATTGATGAGGGCAAAAAGTTAGTCATAAAAGTCTTCCTCAAGGAAATTTGGAGAATTTTTGAAAAATAATAAATAGAAAGTTGACTTATTAACTTTCAAAAACTAAATCAATTTTTCTTAGAATTTATGCCTTGCATGATTTTGGTGGGTGTTTCAAGCCAGGAATACACCTGAAATTTTTTGGAACTAATTCAAAGGAACTTGAGGTGTTTGATGGAGGAATCAATGAACTTTCAGCCTCAGATTCAGTGAAGCTGACTTGAAGTCATCCTTATTTCCTTGTTTCAGTAATAATTGCCTTACATCTTTTTACTCTTAAGTTTTAACCTTTTTTTTTTTACTTCAGATTCTATCTTCTCATGCAAGTGTGACTCTAGTACACAATAAAGTTTCTCCAATTGCTCCAACCCTTTTTTCTTGGTTCTTGAGGCACACACTACAGCTTTCTGGGAAAGCAGGGAAATTCCAGCCAACCAAATATATACACAAGATTGAATAATCAAAACTTCAAATTGTTTGAAGTGTGTTCTTACTAGAGGAAAGATACACAGACTTCAGGCACCAAGAAAAATGGTCTGAGAAGCCCAAAGACAAATGAAGTCACATCTCACCACTCTATCACCCAGTATTTCAAGTATTTTCAGTCATTCCCCTTTTTTAACGGGTGTTGATAAGTGCATGCCCCTGGCAACACGCCTATCCCACAAGGGGCGTGCAACAACAACACCCCTCCTGGGAAGGGTGTTGTGAGAACTCCTTTTGGGACGGGGGTAGTTCTGTGAGGGGGAAATAGCAGTTATAGTATTTCAGGTATGTATGAATTTATTACAACTGTTAAGGGTGGTTTGAAAGACCTGCCCCTCTATTTACTACAAGAGCTAACACAACAATTTTATTTATTGTTGTGGCTGATAACTTTATTTTTGTTTTCTTTAAGAGAACTATTTATGTAGTAATCTCTTCTCAGACAAAGATCTAATTTCAACGTACAAATGATCAGCAATGAGCTTGATGAAGGGATTGGGGAAGTAGATAGTGGATGGATTGTTACAGAAATTTCTGGTAAATGGAATACAATCTTTTTGGAATTGATGAGGAACAAGTATTTATATGTTTATGATTTATTTATTTCTTTTTAGATGTAGTCTGAGGAAATGAGTAAAAGGATGTTTTTGGTATAATGTGAAATATTCAAAGTGTTGTACCCTCTTCCTTAACCTTTAGTTAAAAGAGCACAATTTTCCTTTTTGTTTCTTTTGTGTATTTTAAACTGATATGAAAGATTCTGTTGTGGGTCACCTGATTAAGATCACACTATTATATGGATGGGTAATTTTATTTAGTTTGCTAGCTGGATGGTGGGGAGTGGGATGCTTCCAATTTCTCTCTATCCCTGCCTCCTTATATAGTAAAATATGAGGGATTTTTGCTGGTGGGATGTCTGATTGAGGCATTTATGCTGGTGGGGTCTCTTGTTCTACACTGCCTTTATGCATGGAGTGCATAAAGTGAGCTATTTCTGCTGGTGATGTTTTCTAATCCTGCACTGCTTCATGCGGGGAGTGCGTAAAGTGAGCTATTTCTGCTGGTGAGGTTATTTACTTAGGCTGTGCCACAGAGCATGTTCTGTGTGTTGTGACCAGACGCTAAACTATATACTACTTCTATATATATACTATCTACTTATTATTCACTATGATTCTTTTTCACTGTATATCTTTTGATTTAGCCATGCAAACCCTAACATAAATGGGTGACTTATAGATTAAATTTACCCTAGATTTCAACTATGCACTTTTATATTTTAGCTTCTGGAAAATAATGAAAGAATATGATCCTGTATGATACTTGAAACAGGGTTTGGAATGCCACAGTGTGCAACAAACACTCCCATCCTATTGTATAGGATGGGTGCGCGGGGCTGCACACCCTTCCTATGTGTATAGGAAAGGCGTGAGGCTGCACTCCTTTATGTTAGAATTCTGCCCCATGCCCAAAAGAGGGCTTATTTGTTTTCTTTCTTTTTCATTCTTTTTGGTTCCTTAGCACAGCTAGGCCCTCAACTTAGGCCCCTTTCTCATCATGTATTTCTTCTGTCCCCATCTGAAATACAAACTGTACTTAGTTCCAGGCCCTTGCTTGTATGACATGCTCTCTTGAGTCCCTCTCACAGGTGTTCTAAGTCCCTGAGCATCTTGTGCTCTTGAATTCCTTAGCCCACCTTTTTCTCAGTCTTAGGCCATTGGCCACATTTCTTTTACTTTACTGGAGCGAAATCCCTCTGGTTGGAGGCCCCACAGCCTTGTTGACCGGAGGAGCTCTCTCCGGTCAAGGATGTTGTATACAACCTCTTTGACCAGGGGGATTCCCTCCAGTCAAGGTGTGCAGTGGCACACCCATACTATATGTATAGGATGGGTGTTTTTATTGCACGCCCTTCCCAGGAGGGGCGTGTTTGTTGCATGCCCCTCCTGGGAAAGGTGTGCCGCCAGGGGTGTGCATTTATCAACACCCTTTTTTAACCTTATTTATTTTTCAGTATTTCTTCTCTGTCCATCCCCTTTTTCCTCTTTCCCCCACTCATTCTCTCTGTCATCAATCACCAAACAAGGATCAAGAATTTAATCATCAATTGAATAAACTAATCATCATCAATTCAACTCAAGTTTTAATCCTCATCATCATCATCATCAGGTTAGTTACCCTTTTCAAAAGTTGACTATATAAGTCTAAAAATTAGTGATGATTAGTTTAGATGATTCAGTTGTGCCTCCACTATTTCCTTAGTGTTCAAGGATGATTTTCAAATTTCTAAAGGCTCTGGCATAGCTTACCCAAATTTTCCAGGTTGAGTATTTTTATCTTAAAGGGCACTCTAGAAATTACCAATTGATAATAACAAACAAAGATTTATTACCATCAGACTTAGTCAAAAGTGTCATTCAGACGGCCAGACAAATGCGCATTGAAAATACAATGTGGACTGCAGGAGTTGAACCCCTTTGCAAAACCTGCTCCACTCCTGAGCTCACACAGCCTGCAAGCAACTGGCAAAATGTGAATTTTGTCACACTGAAGTTCTTCCATGAACATTTCGGTAGTGAATGCGGCTACTGGAGCCGTGACTGTCCGCGCGACAAAACTTGAGATTTATCAGCTGCTTTCGGGCTGTGTAAGTTGTCTGACGATGGGCACAATTCGCAGACACCGGAGGTAACCAAGTTAGATGCATTCATTGGGGATCAGACCCGGTGAAGTGGCGCAGTGCCTCTACTCCAGACTGGTTTTGTAGGAGGCCCCCCGCAGTCCATCTGGCCCCCCGTCGGCTGAACTCAGTGCCACTTCTCGCGTCTTCTCTCGTCCCCAACCTCCCCCAACCCATCGAAATCCCATATCTCTCCATGGCTTCACCTCGTGGTCGATCGGCTTCCCCTAAACCTCTGAGGACAGAGAATACTGAATCCAAGTCCGAACCAGATGCCCCAAACGGTCTCAACAAATCAAAAGCTAGCCCCCGATCAAGGTCAGCTTACAGACAGAGACAGACACCCTATCAATAATCTATCGTGATGTTGAAGTTTTTGAGTTCTTTTTTTCGGGCTCATATGTGTCGCTCAGGTCTGCGTCCGGTTCGAGAAGAAGCAGTCGTGGAGCCAGTCCCAAGTCCCGACGTTCAGATTCGCGCTCCATGAGTCTATCTCGATCCAGCTCGGACAGTCGATCTAGATCGCGCTCATACTCCAGCTCCAGATCTCGATCTCCCCGTCGAAAACGTGGAAGATCCTACTCTGGTCCAGGCTCTCGTTCTCGCTCTCGTTCGCGTTCCGCATCGTATTCTTCATACTCTTCAAGGAGTGATTCTCGGGACTCGGTTAAACGAGGTGATAGTAAATCTAGGGTCGTCGAAATATCTAAACTAACCAAGAACGTCAACGCTGAACATCTCCGAGAAATCTTCAAGGTGTATGGCAATATTAGAGAGGTTGATTTACCAATTGTCAGGCGAAGTCAGTATTCAATGTTGTTTGTTTCCAGTTGCTTATCAAAGTGAAGACTGACCAAATGAAATATGATGGATATGAAATCAGTTGGATCACATCGCGGAACTGCTATTGTCACATTTGAGACCGACAAAGCTGCGCAGAAGGCTGTTAGCCACATGAATCGAGGCCAACTGGATGGCTCCCTCATATCTGTTCAGATCTATCGACCAGTCTCTCCTCCACGAGGTCCAGCAGCTCTACGTCGTGGTAGTAATACTTATCGAGCTTCTTCTGGTAATGGGAATCGCTACCCTGCCCCTCGCGGTCCCAACCTACCCCGCCGCAATGCAAGCCCTCCCCGTCGATCGTTTGGGGGCAGGAGTCGCAGCCCGCCCCGACGAAGCTTTGCCGATAGTCGGCCCGCTGGTAGGTCGAACCGATCACGAACTCCGCCTTACCGTCGGAAAAGATCCCTCAGTCGAAGTCCCAGTCGCCATTCCCGACGTAGTGCCAGACGGCCCAGTCCTCAATATGGAGGTCGAAGCTCTCGTAGAAATCGGTCTTATTCTAGAAGTGGTTCTTCAAGTTACACCAGGTCTAGTGTCTCTAGATCCCGCAGTCCACGCAAATAAATCAGCTACAACTTGTGGTATTCCCAAGGGAAAATTAAGCATATCCCATACTATACATAAACACTGTGCGGCAACCCTTTGTAATCTGTTTTCTTTGTGTTTATTTCTGGAGTAATATACCAGAGGTGACTGTCATTGTTATCAAAGGAGTTCGTTTGACGGTTGTCAACCTGATCAAAATCGTAAAATAAACACAAATCGAAGCTCTTCTCCTACATGAAGTCCGAAGCTATCTGTATGAAAGCTATCTCATGAAACTGGAGTAACTGCCCCATTCATCAAAACCCCTCCCTTCCAAGATGTCTAAAACTATTTTGAATTATTCAGGTCCGCAATGCAAAAATTATAGAAGCTTTCAGACAGTAATCACATACATCTCAAGTTGTATTTGGTTTGGCGGCTGGCACTGTTGTAACTAACCTATATTGGCACAACACATCCACTTTGCTTAGCGCTTTTCTTACGTAGCAGCAAATGCCTTGTTGGACTTGAATTGCAATCAACGCCTTGGTTGTCACAGCACAGAAGTGGTTTGTTCCTGCCATGGGTCTTCCGAGCTAGTCACACTAACAAATCAAGTGCTCATTCGGCCCTACCAGAAAAGAGAAGAACACGTGCATCAGGCCTTTGCATGGAGTTATCAACTTTCTATGTTCTTCTGCTACCCCTCCTTGTATTTGTTTGTCTTGTTGTTTATGGGAGGCTTCCACTTTTCTGTTGTTCACTCATTTTGATAGATCGGTCGGAGGGGAAAAAACTAGTAATAGGCTTGTTTCATGAGCGACAAGATATCATTCGTCTTGCAAGACCCAACAGATTGCGAAAACAAGGGAATAAACTTGACTTGATGATAAGACAAAAAAGGAATTATAGAATTAATTTATAATGACAACAATCACTCAATAAGGGGAAAAGGATGGGGGAGAAGATATTGAGGGGTGAGTAGGGTGATGGAAATAAGAAAACCAAAGAAAAAGAGAGAGATCTAGATAGTCCAAAATAATTTCCAAAGACCTTTGACAAAGCCCAGGATTTCGTCTTTTCCTAATTTACTATCGCCGTATAATCGATCAATAAACGTGATCGGCACTTCCCCAATTTTGTATCCCATTGATCGGGCCCTCACGATGATTTCCATTTGAAAAACATAGCCTCGTGATGTTGTTTTTTGAATCAATTCTCTTAAGATTGATGTTCGATACAATCTTTTGTGAGTCAACATGTGCAATGAGATGGGAAGATGTCAGTTATCGCTCGCATCATAAATAAACACAGATTGTACGTGAAATTTATTGCTGGCAATACAAGTAAGATTGAGTCTCACCGGAATGAGCCAGTGACATCGCTGACACCAGGGTCAAGTAGAATGTAGGTGAGCATGTTTGCGCCACGACTGACGAGTTTTCTTTTGAAGTCCCAGCCGTGTACACCGCCGCCTGGACGGTAGCGAGAGCCTGTTACGATATCCAAGTCATGTGCTTGTTGGAGTGCAATAAACATAGGTAAATACTTGGGATGATGTGAGAAATCGGCGTCCATGATGATCGTAAAGGAGCCTGTACATGTTGAAAGACCGTGCATGTATGCCGTTCCCAGTCCCAGTTTACCTGCTCTGGGTCTTAGAATCTAACTTGTGTCGGTAAGAATCAGTTTTGAGGCGTAAGTCTTCCATAATCAGAATAATAGGGGAAGTGTGAGAGATTCGATAAGAAGTGAAGGAACAGGTGACAGAGGAAGGGGCGCGGACGATTCGATGCGGACCGTATAGACGTTGTAGTTGTTCAGCAACCTCTAAAGTACCGTCTGGGGAATTATCATCTACTACGATCACCTCCCAATCAATTTGACTGATAAAATGTATTTTGATAGATATAGCAGATCAGCATTTAATAGGTCAGATGACATTATAGATTAGGTGATTCCGTTGGTAGATAGAACAATCAAGACTCACTGTTGATCGAACGTACGAGCCAGTAACCAAATCATGATAGGTAAGTTTCGCCGCTCGTTGTAAGTGGGCAAGATGACTGAATATTTATCTAGAGCCCATATAAAATCAGAAGGTGAGCATACTTCGTTGGCTTTTAAGAAGAGGCAAGAGGACTTGAGCAGATGAACAGGGAACTGACCTTCTTTGATTTTGGATGTCATATCGCCTTAGTGGTATGGAGAAGGGAATCTGTCGGAATATTGACTTGCATCAATGAAGCTCATCAGTCAATCGAGGTACCAAAAACTAGGATTTGTGACACCGGCAAGACGAGGGGCCTAAAAGTCTCTGCAAACCCTGCATTCCGACGGGACCTGCATCTGTTGCGTGGGCAATTCTGCGACCGCCCCAGGACTCGAACCTGGAATCTCCTGCTGACGTCAGGCGTCGTAGGCAGGCGCCTTGACCATTGGGCCAGGCGGCCGATGGACCGAGAGGACGGCTTAACGGTTGCAAACCGTTCACAGCTATGTCGCTAAGGGCATCTCCACCGGGGTTGCTATATGGGGTTGCTATGCTAAATATAGCAACCCAAACCCCATATAGCAACTCCACCGGGGTTGCTATATCCCAGATCTACACAGCTCTGTTGCTATAGCAGTTCCACATCTGGAACTGCTATAGCAACTCGATAGCAACCCACTGGCCAGATATCACACAGCAACAAACTGTGATATCTGGCCCCTCCCCCCCCCCCCCCCCCCCCCCCCGGTCACTTTAAACCACACACAACCGGGAACACCCAAAACCTTTCACCGCCCCAAGCTGCAATATATTGTAGCTTGCGGTGTGTAGCAACCCAGCCTTGGGTTGCTATGACTCCGGTGAGGTGCCCCGGCACAGTTGCAATAGCAACCCGGATAGCTCCCCACGGTGGAGATGGCCTAACTTGTCCACAACTGCGGAGAGGTTAGGGAGCTGGTTATCCTACCGAGAATCTGTGCAGTCGTGGCTCAGTGTGGAGCTTCCGCGACTGCCATCCCAAGCTGCCCCACACTTGGGGACTTGTCAACTCATTTGGTAATTGGGGGACTTGAGGATTGGTGGGTGAGACTTGAGGAGCTTGGTTGAAACTTACCTTACCAAGCTCTGTTGAGGTCCCTAAATTTAGTGACCTCTACTAAGAATATTAAGGGTTCTCTACTTAAAGAGACCTAAAAAGGCCACAAGTATGGTGTGGGGGGTCCATCTCTGTAAAGTTGGCTCACTTTGCCACTTTACCAAGATCTGGGGATGCTCTGAATTGGTTTAGAAAGTGTTAGGTTTTGTTGCTAGTCCAACTTTGAATTGGACTGATGATTCTTCTAGGATAATTGGACCAATTATTTAAGAAGAAGAACATTCACATATTGAAACCTTCATCAGCAAATATTTGTAATATACAATGAGTACATCTAAGTTGAAATCTCCAAGGGATCAACTCTGACTGCAGATGAAAGTGATGGTTTTTCAAGAGAGAAGATATTCATCATAAAATGGGTGGATTCAAGTGCCCATACACACTAATTCTCCTAGAGTTATGCAGTTGGCCACATTTCAGAATTATTCAGCATATCAGAATCATACTGTAAAATTTTATACAAGTCACAAATGTTGAATGTAACTGTTATTTGACCAACCCAACATACAAAAGGGGATTTAGTTGGCCAAAGCGCAAGATAGAGAAGAGATGAAGTCTTGAAGATCAAAGAAGTTTCCAAGATAAGTTTGGGTTGGAATAGTTCAACAATAAATTCAAAGATGAAGATGAGTGAACTCAGAGGGATCACTTATGACTCAGCCAGGATGATGGCAAGCTGAATAGTTCAGTAGTAAGTGTAAAAAATGTTGTATTTATTAACTGAGGAAAGAGAGATTGATGAAAAAGTACAAGAGCATTTATAATAAAAGACAAGGTTACTGTTATCAAGGATAAGTAGAGGATGTGTTTAAGAAAAATGATACAGTATGTACTCCAGATGAGAGTCACAAATCTTCTTGAAGAAGATCAGTAAAGAAGAGTACATGATGTTCAAATATGAGATAATTGAAATGAAAATCACATGATAGGCAAGGATGAGTTTTCAAGTGAATGTCTTTGAGTCAAAGGTGAAATGCCTAAGATGGAATGGATTGATTAAAATGCAGGGCTAGTGAAATGGGTAAGTGAAAGGCTTGAGTTGAGTGGAGCATTTGAGCTAGTACAAGAAAGTTTTATTGGATCAGCTTTGAAGCTGAGTTGAATTTCCGGGAATGGTAGTCCATAGTTTTGTCTTTGATGATTTGAGTAACTGTTGAAGATGAGGTCAAATTTCCCCCTTGGATGGGGGTCACGCAAAAGGAATTTAAAATGTTTGTCAAAGCTGAGGAGCATTCAAAGCTTGATGGATATGGTAATGATTGGGTCATATTAAGCTGAGCCCATTAGTTTCAGTGTGAAAGCAACACCCATTGTTCACCCCAATGAGCTCTCAGGTTAGGTCCTGGGTTAGGTCCCAGGAAATTTTATTTTTCCTTATTGAAAAAATGTACCAATTTTTTCAAACACAATCAACTCTAAATGGCTGCCATATTACCATGAATTTGATATTTTTCTGCAACCCACCCTTGAAATATATCCCCTGCACTGCAAGACGTGATATTATGCAAGAAGGCCCAGATCCCAAAATCCAGAGAGGGATAAGCCCCAATCCTAACTCATCCAGGGAACCAGGTTATTACCAATTGCTGAGTCCACAGAACTTGAGTGTAATTTTGGCATTTCACACTATGAATATCATGGTTTCTAACTACAAGTGTTTAATTGTTAACATTTGTTTCTCAGTAATTAGTGTTGTGAGGACCTAAGTTTTTTCAGTTATTACCCAGTAATCTAGACAATTTTTGATCTACTGATTTGTGGTGGGGTTGCATTATCTTAAGAAAAGAATTACTTAAAAACCATAACTAGACTAATGACAAAAAATCAGATAAAAAGTAAATGCCACATATTAATGAAGAAAAAAAGTAAAGTGTACCACTAATGAGATGGAAAGTTGTAATCTGAAAACAGGGTGGTGATAAACGCATTCCCACTCCCACGCCAGGGGCGTTTGGCGTGTTTTCACGCCCCCGCCAACCCAAATTGGCGGGTTTGGTGGGCACACCAATGCCCGTTGCCGTGTTTCCAGGCACACCAATCGCCAAACCATTGGCCTGCCTGTGAGACACGCCAATGGGTATTGGCGTGCTTGAAAAGCACACTGATACCCATTGGCGTGCCTCTCAGCGGCCCACCTGCACGCCAATGGTTGTGCAGGTGGGGCCGCACGCCCTGGCCTATGGCCTATGCAAGACTAAATCCTCCTGGCCAACAAGGCTATACAGCCTCATTGGCCAGGAGGATTTACTCCAGGAAAAAGAGGTTGTATAGCCTTGTTGGCCAGGAGGATTTCCTCCCGGCCGACAAGGTTGTATAGCCTTGTTGGCCAGGAGGATTTCCTCCCAGCCAACGAGGTTGTATAGCCTTGTTGGCCAGGAGGATTTCCTCCCGGCCGACAAGGTACCCAACTTGCCAAATGCATCCCGAGTCTCCTCAACTTGCCACAGGACTCCACTTGTGGTGAGTCTACTCCAACCCAACAAAACACCTCCACGTCAAAGTTTGGTCAACTTTCCTCTCTTTCAACATGTCATCCAACATAGAGATTGAGATTGACCCTGCTCTTGCTGCTATAAAACAAACTCAAAATTACAAAATGACTCAATATCTGGACTTGAAGACTCCAGTCCAGAACAAAAACCTCAAACACATCGCTGAATCCAAGCCAAAGAGCCCATGAAAGCCTCCCAACTTGCAACCCAAAGAAGACCAAAGTCTTTGTATGAGTTGGCTTAACACATCAAAGGATGCTGTTATAGCAAGAATTCAGACAAAGACAGTGTTCTGGGATTGGATCTATGCACTCTACATTGAGCTTATTGATGAAATCACTCAAAGAAATTTGAATGTCAAGGAATTCAAACCCTTCCCAACCCGCTTGAAGAAGTTACTTGAAGACCATTGGTATCATATTCAACACCACTGCAGATACTATTCACAGGTGGAAAAAAGGATGAGAAGTGGCTCCAATGTGGATGAACTTGTGAGTACAGTAAAGTTTCTCTCAATCCACTTGGTTCTTTCAATTTTTTTCTTTTTTTGCTTATAGGTTCTTGAGCCAAAGCTACTTTTCAACAGTGATACAGGGAAGAATTTTACCCTGGATCACTGTTGGGGAATCTGTCAACTATCTGGACTCTATTCCACGAAAAAATGGCGTGTACAGATATGAATAAAAAGATATACACTTAAAAAGTGTAAGATAACAGACTATAAGCTTAAAGAATAATTACTATAGTGTATAAACACTTAAGTAATGCAATAAAAACAGGTTCTTAGCCTGCTACCAAAACTTCTAGTGGGGGGAAAGTCCACAGAAGGGTTAACCAGAATTAAACACGATTCTTCCAATAAATAAGATGAGATATTATTTATTGGGGGGGTTTTGCTTACAGGAGAAGGTGAGCGCCTTGGTAGCTTATAATGAGTTATCTATGTATATGTTAAAATTAATGGGGAGGTGGTCTTCAATTTAGTGGGAAAACCAGCTCCTTAAATAATAAATCATTATTATTTTTCACATGCTTCTTTTTTGAAAGCAATGTTCAGGGCAAATCACCAGGGGAAAGTGAGCACCCTGTTCGTGATCAAATGTGAAAGATGGTGTCATTTTTAATTAAAATGATATCATAATTATTTCACATTATAATTTTTAAATTAAATAAGTATTTCAGTAATACATTATTTATTTCACTAAGGCATACTTGTGAATAAATTATCTAGGGAACAGGGCTTGAAAAAGCGCCCTCCCTGAAGAATAATTGATTGATAATCACATGTATTAATTATATAAATAAATAATACATAACTATTTACTTAAATGAGTATGTAATCTTATAGTATGTATTATTAGGGGTTATGCTGGGATTTTCCAGGATTTTCAAGGGAAAAACTATACCAATAAATGGTTCTTTATCCATTTATTGCGTGTTTGCAAATTGATTTTCCAAGGATTTTCCTTAATTAAATTTCCTTGAATTTTATAAAAATATAGATATAATTTTGAGTATATTTAATAATATTTTATAAGTGTGGTCATGAGTGTGGCTTGAACCCAGATCATTTAATATAAGCAGGATATTCATAAGCTTGTCCTTAACTGTTAGACTATTACGCTATTTGTTGAAGCAGTTAAGTCTAATTCCTGTTTTGGTCAGAAAATCAAGTAAAAATAAAAAATAGAATAAATTAAATAATAATAAATTAAAAGGTTTATTATTATTTATTAAGCTTGCAGTTTCAAGTATTACATGTCATATGTAATATCTTGGTGGCTGACAGAATCCTACATCATTCTCCAAAGTGGATCAAGCACACTGAGGAAGCAAGTGCCTTGAATTATTCAAAACTCAACAGCAAAAAAAAAACAATTCAACTCCTGATCCACCATCTCAGTTGGCAAACAGTGATCTTTGAAACATTCTTTCTTCTAGCCAAGCTGTTATTATTAGTATTGGGAGAGGAAGGCACTCTGGGGTGTTTGGGATCCTATAATGTAGATTGCAGGATGAGGAAGTGATGTGTATCCTTGTCCTGGCAGACTACAAGTGGCCTGTCTGTGACATGTGCGTGATAGACTATGTACATATGGTGTGGGCTATGGTGCAGGCGGGCCTGCGCTATGGCTCATGACACAAGCCTCATGAACCAGTTACCAAGTACTTAAAACAACCTGAAGGATAAAAAGCATCCAAAAAAAGAAGGAATGAAGAAATCAACCTCTCCAATCTTATCAAAGGCCAAAAGGATCTTTTAGAAATATCTTTCCAGAAGCAAAATGCTTTTGAGTCCTTTGCTGACAACATGGTTATGGGGAAAGATCTGGCCAGTATGGATGATGGGGAAAAGATCTGGCCAGAATGGATTACAAGAATCAAGCTTATTTCTAGGCCAAGAGGAGAAAAGCAATTGAGCGGTTAAATAAAGAATATTAAACATGTATTTCTCTATGTTATCCATGATTGCAAGAATGGAATCCACTAGTGTTGTTCAACTATTTTATCACTTGGTTCCATTGCTTCCCTATTCTTCTGCCAGAGATTCTCAACTGGTTCCCCATAGCCAACCTGGATTTCAAACAATTTCAAATCACAATTGCAGAACACCAAAAGCACGCTCAACATCCTTTAGGTAGGATTCCTGAAGCTTAGCAAAATGCTTTCAAAATACAATATCAATATTTTATTGACTATTATTGATGAAAGTAACACACCTTGTTTTTTTGGCCAACTGGGATTGAGATGGTCTGTATTAAAGTTGCCCAGGGTGGGTAAATCCCATGTGACAGATAGTAGCACATGGAGTAGTTGTTTCCATTGACTGTAATTTTGGGGCCACATCCATCTTGAAGCTTCTGAAATAATGGTGATTGATCCAGCACATTAATGTTGTTCAGAGATCCTGGAATTCCAAAGAAGCAATTCCACAGCCAGAGGTTGTAAGAGGCGGCCACTTCCAAGATTAGGGTTGTGACTTTTTCCTTTCCAGTATATTGACCTTGAAATGCCATTGGGAAGTTCTTCCAATACCAGTGCATGCAATATAATGATCCCATCATGCCAGGGAATCCTCTCTCCTCAGCAACCTTCAACAGGTGTGCAGCATTGATGTCATTTGGAGTTCTTTGGTACTCTTTTCTGTAAACAAAAATGATAGCTTGGCAGAATCTCTTCAGGCATTCAAGTGCGGTGCTCTCAGCTGAATATTACATGGGTCTATGAGTTATATGCAACAAAAAGCAAAGAGAAAACCAAGAAGCTCACCCATCCATGTATATTCATCCATGGAATCTGCACTACCTCCACAAGCCATCATTCTCAATACACATGTCATTTTTTGGTATGGCAAGAAGCCCAATTTACCAGTAGCATCTTGTTTTTGAACAAAGTAATCATCACTATTTTGAATATCTTCAAGGATTTGTCTGAATAGTCCAATTTGAATTTGGAACCTTTGACAGAATAAAAAATTGGGATATGTTGGATGCTCACTGAAGTAGTCATGGAATAGCCAGAAATCTCCTTCAATTTGGTGCCGTTCAATTGCAATTCTTCCATTGACGGAACCTCCCCACCTTTGCTGAGATTGAACCAGATTGATAATGTTGTATTTATTTGAAGGGCAAAAATGATGTTGTCCTCATCGTCCATAAAATGAAGAATGAGCCTATCCATTGTGGGTTGTAGGGAGAAATTAGAGAAGAAATGCCAGGTATTGGCAATGGCAAGTAGTCATGTAGTTGATGAAACAGCCTTGTGTTGGGTGGCACCCCTAGTAAGTCCGCTGGAGGTGATTTGGGGACATGTGTCAGACACCATGTCAAAATGTGCTTCAGGGTTGTGGCTCAGGGGCTGAGCCATCCCGGACCCGTTGGAGTTGCTCTAAGGGACAACATTTCACTTCCATATCTATTGTGTTTTTACAAACACTTGGACTGATCTGTTAAAGTCTGTAAAAAAAAAAACAATGTTTTTTGTTTTTTGAAACCCATGATCTGGTCATTAATGATAACCATGGCTGATTCCTGATGCTATGTGTGGCAGTAACCTGAAGATTAAACTGGGGCTGTGGCCTTAATCCCATAACCTTGCCATCCAAAAATCTTCAAAAAGTCCAAGCATTTGTAAAAACAATATCAAAATAGCAAGATTATATTGCTTTTGGAATAGAAATTGGCCACTTGTGCACTCAGTAAAACTTCCTAATGATAAGAAAGGTGCTATTGTCTTTCCAGTGGAATCTTAGCAAGCTCTACAGTTGCTAGATGTCTTGTTGAATTTCACCTGCCCTCAGCTGTGCTCAAACACTTCCGGGTGCTATAAAACTTTGCAGACTAGTATCACTGCATCTTGACACTCTTGTTGAACATCTATCCACACAAACAAATCTGTGCCCTCTCTCTTGCCTATCAATTATCTAAGAAACTTACTCTATCAATTCTTTATCAACATTCAAGTCAAGAGTTGCTACTAGGGAACAATTACATCCGATTCTTTATCAAATTGTGCTTTGTATATTCCGGGACAGATACATAGTTTAATTACCAAATCTTTTCTTCAGCTAGTTGCTCCAAGCTTAACCCTCCTTGTATGGAAGCGGTCACACAAAGTGCGAAGATACAACAAAGAATAAGACTGTTGTTCAAGAATCGCAAGATCTGACATGCTGAAGAGCAGCGGAGATCAAGTTGATGACAGTAAGTAAATAGATAATTATACAAATATTTAAATATATCGGGTTGATTGAAAAAATCCAAATTGGCAACAGGCAGTTGAGGACACCAAACAATTTTAAACTAAATATGGACATTCTAAGCAGTTATTGTTATGTTCAGAATCAATCAGCGAAATTGGTAATATATGTCACCCCCTGGTAGCATGATCTTAGTGATCTTATGTAATTAACTAACAAGGCTTGTTTTTGAATAGGTGCGCATGAGCCGTTTATCGTGTTGGATATATATTACACGATATGAGTTTTGATGGGATGACTCTGAATCGGATGGCTATCCCACAATCAGCAAATCCACGAGCGCAGTCGTTCACATCTGGGTCACTTATCGTCATTGATCGTTAATCGGTCAATGGCCAATATCCTGGATCGGCAACTACTGTCACAATCAACTCTCGGGATTCCTTCTGTGAAACTCACGCATCACACAACGGGATCGCTCAGATACAACACCACGCCCACATCCTGCTAAACCCCGTCGGGGAGTCGCCGACACCTTGAAAATCCGGATTTACCAACCCCCGTGGAGTTGCTCCAATATTCACAACCAATTCGATGGAGTTTTATACACTTTTTAAGATCGGACTGGAGTGAGTAAGAGTGCGTGTTTGTGGGTGGGTGGGTGACAGTATTTAAAATGACCGGGCTAGTTGGTGTTACCAAGTCCTTGGGGCCTTGGCGGGTAGAGCTACGCCAAGCACCAAGAGGCTCGATTCTATGGTCACTCCAGAGGCCCAGCTTTTCTGAGTCGAGGTGTTCTTAGATGTGTGTATCATGTATATTTATATAAATACTCACAAGTTATATTTTAAAAACCTTGTTCACCAAGAAGCTGGTTAAGAGCATTGGCGGATTGATTGGTCCTCTCCTAGCCATTTGTTGACCAGCTTGAGGAGAGTGGACACGATGAGGGAGAAAGAATATAATTTTGTGTAAAGATAGCACTTGAATCACTTGAGTCACCAGGATCCCAGATCAAGTTCCCATGCAGAATTCGAGCTGGAATAGATATCAGTAAAGTACCGTCTTGCTTATTATTTAGGATGCTGGGATGAATATGTATGCAGTATCTTTGCAAGTTGTCTCTTTGTTATGTATTCCTATTATTTTAAAACGAACGCCGTCCTAATTTCGTTTAGGGACTTTTGTTATCAAGTCGTTGTCGTCAAACTGTCAGTCGGGGGGTTGCGTGCTGTCAGTCAAGTCAGGTCTAAAAACATTTGTTATACTGCAGATTTATTTTTAGTTCCCATGGAAATATATACATACATAATTTCAACCAGTGAATGTTTTATCGATTCTTGTTCCGATCTGTCATCGGTCATTGGTTGATTGATTTCTACGTTTGATGTTGACGAGAGAGAGAGAGAGAGAGAGAGAGAGAGAGAGAGAGAGAGAGAAGTGAAGAATGTGTGATTAAATGGGAGTAAGGTTAATTTTAGTTGAGTGGAGGGAATGCGATAGTTGAAAACTGGTCAACAGATGCGAGTTCGGTTCGCTTGACTCCAGGCTTGAGACTTAAGACTTCTTCCCAAATTCCCAAACGCCTTCTATCAACACTTCCCCATCCACACCTCAATACTTACATATTACCAATTCAGAGTGGTCTCTTAGCCTCAAGCTGCTAATTAGTTGCCAAGACCCAAGGATTCGAACCAGCCAGTTCAACTCCTTCTCGTTCGTCTGATAATCTTCTTGCCATAAAATGTAAGTCTCTCTCTCGATCTACCTTCCTGATCAGTAGGCAGATATCCAAAACGAAGGTCAACACAACAAGCTCTGGATCACTGAGGGACCACTCTTCTTGCTCGTCGACCTCCTCTAGCTTCTAATTGTTGACCTCAACTCATCTCGCGTGTGTTCTGCCCCCCAACTTGGATCCAGCCTTTTCGTTCGTTTGCCCTCGAAGGGTTATCGACACATATAGTTAGTCGGGTCTTTCTTGAGTATAGTATAACGGATGTTACTGATCTTGAAACGGTTTGTTATTTGTTTGATTGCAGTTTTACTTAGTAGAAACCTCTATAGTTTCCTCTCTTTTACCTATTTACCTATTTAAATAATTATTCATCTATTATTTATTTTAGATTATTGTTATTATTATTCATAATTTTTATTTATTTATTTTTTATTTATACTTATTTTTGAGGATGAGCATAGCCACTTCCCAACCAAACCTCCCCTCGCCCAATCCGGTCAGCCGTTCCTCCTTCTCCCATAATAACCCCTTTCGTCCCCGCCGCTCTAGCTCTGCAGCCTCCCTCAAGCAAACCTCCCAGTCCCCCGGACCCCAGTCAGCCATCCCCTCTAACCCTGCTCCTGCCATTAGGCGGCTCGGCAGCAAGCTGTTCCATCGGAGACCATCCCTATCACTCTCCTCAACCTCAACCGGTCAACACACCTCAGCAACCTCCCTCTCTCCACCCACCTCCGAACCTCCCCTCTCCTCTCATCCCGACTCCAACCCAAACACCCGTCAACCCAACTATCCCCAACTGATCTCCCGTCAGCCTACTCACAATCAATCACATGACTCGTGCCAATCAGCAGCCAACTCGGGCCGTCATTCTGGTCTAAGCTTCCGCTCCTCAATCATCGGAATCACCCACCTCTCCACAAAGTCCCTCTCATCACTCTCCAGGATCGGCAACCTCACAAAGTCCAACAAGACTCAGAACTCCACCATGGAGGACGATCCAGAGTACTATCAAACCCTATCCCAACCATCCACCCCAAGTATGAAGGCTCATTATATCTCTCAAATCGCCGCCAACCTCACTCAAACACCCGCTACCCCTCTCGAGAAACCTGAATTTCAAACAGAATATGCACGCCAACTCTTCCAGGGTACTACCGATCATCGCAGCTATCACACACACGATGATGAAGATGAAGAATTGGCAGCCGCTTCCTCTGGCTCTGACCTCGAAGCTGAGCATCGTCGTCACGGCTTGACTTCTGGTACCGCTGTATCGCGTGGCTCTACCTGCTCACTCAGTCGGACCAATGGCAATACAACCTTCACAGATGGATCCCATGAAGGTTCCTCCGAACACTCTCACCCATCCTCACATCCCTCTCATCGACCCCCGCTCTCCAAGTCGCGTTCTGCCGCCCTCATTCCTCATCCCCGTCCCAACTCGCCAGTAGCATACCAACCTTTCCTGTCATCATCCCATACCCCAGCATTCAACTCTGTTCTCAACTCTCGCGCCGCACGTTCTAATTCCAACTTTCGCTCGACCGTTCGTCGGAAAGGTAAGTCATCAAGCTCTACTTTAACCCCATAACTCTTGCTAACACAAACGGCTCTCTATTTATTCTGCTTTCAGTCGATGGCCTGAAGGTTGGAATGAAGATGTTACGACCCTCGCGGATCCCTGTCGATGAAGCCAATTGTCTCGCTTCTCCTGAAGATGCTTCCAGTATCACTGGCAATGATCCCGTGAATTATTCAGGAGCAGCTTCCAACGATTCAGCTCGATCTCAACGTGCACTCTCAATCGTGTCTACTCGAGCAGGAAACGCTACTAAGGAGCCTCAATCTCAAATCTCTCCTACTAATACTCACCCTTCTTTGCCAAGCTTGCCGTTCCGTAGCTCTACAAGGGACCCTCCCGGTCTTGATATTCTCCCTAGACCCACATCGGCCACACACCGCTCCCAATCCCCTGCAACCAACAGTCAGAACGTACGTGCAACATCTGTCAGTAGACAACAGCAGTCTGGCTCGGCAGCCACAAGGGAGAATGACATCATGTCATCAGGGCGACCAGGATCGATCCACGGCTCGATTCATTCCCAATTATACCCACCTGGCTCCCAACGTTTGCGACCTGGACGAGTACCCTTGCAGTCTATTGACTTGCCATCCGATTCTTACCATCCTAGCTCATCACAATCTGCTCAAGTTCAAGCACAATCTGGAACTCCGCTGTCTCGTCCAAGTCACTGTCCTAGCGTGTCGCTGGACGCAAAGAGAAGCGTAATTGAAGCGTCAAATGCCCTGGATCCCGAGCCTACTCTCGAGGTGGGAGCGAATGTCGATAGTGGGCCTGCGCCTCCACCACCCATCAGTCTCGCTCGACGGCGCTCTCCCATCATTCACGAGTCCTCGAATGATCTGCGTCGGCAGATTGCCCGTGAGGTTAATGGCAATGGGTCATATAAATCCCTACGCGCATACTCCGATACCCGGGTCCCCCAATCCGCCACTCCGCCATCCTCACGTCCTGCTCCTGGACCTACTCGCGATCAATCGAGGAACTCTCAGCACAATGTATGTGATCCCGACCTAAAGTCTACGTCTAATCATCATCTTCAACAGAACGTTCCGTACCACCAGCAGCCCCACCACTATCATCAACCCCAGAATCCGCCTTCCAGCCAGCAAACTCCACACTGGCCCCAGAATCATCTCTACAAACCAACTCAACCTTCCAGCGTTTACCAACAAGATCACCCCCATCCTGGGATTCCGGCAACGCCCTGCAACTCTTCGCAACAGCCAGCTCACAAATATCAAACGCCTAGCCTCAATCACAAAGCCTCACTATCCGCCCTCAGCACCGCTGTTCCCCAACGGAAACAGCAAGAGCGCCGACCGGCCCCACCTGTCCAATCACCATCCCAAGACGAAGATGGTGAAAGCGACGACGATGATGAGGTTGCTTCCGAACCTCGGCCACCACCCCGGAATCTTAATCAAGTTCCAGCAAGTCAGAGAAGGTTCTACGTGCGCGAGGATATGGATGCTGGCCCCAACAATAGTAATTTTAACAATCAACGCCAAGTGCCTCTGAACGACGAACAAGACTGGCAGATGCGGAAGCCAATCGAGCTAAACCGGATAGAGAAAAATATGATCATCGTCAACGGAGTTGAGTATTCCCGGCAGTGTGTAATTGGTCGGGGTGGAAGTTCGAAAGTATTTCGGGCCGGGATGGCGGATGGAACTCCGAAAATGGTGGCCATCAAGGTTGTAGGCCTCAAGCAGGCTGATCGGCAGACTTACTTGACCTTCTGTAATGAAATTGCACTCCTTCAACGCTTACGAGGTCATGATCGGATAATCAACTTGCTCGACTCTTCGATGGATGACGTCCGTCGTAAGGTCTGGCTGGTCATGGAGCTAGGAGAGACCGATCTGAATCAACTACTTAATCGTCAGATCGGAAAGCCAATCAGTTTTCGGTTTATCAAACACATATGGGAGCAGGTTACGTTGATCACTCTAGTTGACATTGAAGTTTCTCGGTAGACCCAATTTATTTACCAACATGCTAACGTCTTCCTCCTTGTTTCTAGATGCTCGAGGCGGTTGACGCTGTTCACCACGAGGGCATCATTCATACAGATTTGAAACCGGCGAATTTCGTTTTGGTACAAGGGTCGGTGAAGATTATTGATTTTGGGATCGCAAAGGCTGTGCCTGCGGACACCGCCAACATTAGTCGAGAGACTCAGATCGGAACGGCCAACTATATGTCACCGGAAGCGTTGATGATGCAACAGTCATCTCATGGCGACCATCAGACGGTCAAGATGGGTAGACCGACGGATGTGTGGGCCTTGGGTTGTATCCTTTACCAAATGGTCTACGGCCACACACCGTTCTCGAAATTAGATACCAGTCTCAAGGTCCACACAATTCGTGACCCTAATCACAGGATCGATTACCCCGAGTCCGTCGCTCCGATGCGGATCACTTCCGAAGGGAAAAAGGTTCCCATAGATGATCAAAAGGTTCCTGTTGAGAAGGAGGCGATTAACACCATCAAGGCTTGCTTGAGATATAACAAGGACCACAGGCCAACCATACCCGAGCTCCTGAAGGATGAATTCTTGTTGGGCTCACTGGCTCCTACTGCTGCACGATCGCAAGTCAACCCGGATGGAGGAAGTGAGTAACGCAATTTTTTT
Source organism: Puccinia hordei (assembly GCA_007896445.1). Taxonomy (NCBI): domain Eukaryota; kingdom Fungi; phylum Basidiomycota; class Pucciniomycetes; order Pucciniales; family Pucciniaceae; genus Puccinia; species Puccinia hordei. Next base: position 241,056 of record RDRW01000370.1, read on the forward strand.
TTCTCTCAGTTGAATGGGCGAGGCGTTGATTGACTGGTAATCTTGGTCACGTCTTTAGTGACCCTCCAACCAGGGATGTTTGAGCTGGTGATCCAAAAGTCATGGGATTGGTATGCACGAAAGACGGCCAACGGGGGCCACCTTACAGACAACCAGAAAAAGAAATTCCTACAAGTCAGTCTGCCCGAGTTCATCTCCCGCCCCGACGGTCCCGACGCTGACTCGAGTTCGGCATCATCCAGTCCTTGAAAATGTCGGTTAAGTGTAGCCAATAGTACTGGTCGCTCAATCCACGTTCTCGGCTCCTTCGTTCGCCCTCCCCTCTGTCACGCGTCCTTCCCCATCCTCTATCTCCTCCGCGCCAACTTCATCCCCACGTCTCCTCTAACCTTTTTCTATAAAAATCGACATGAGAATATATGCTTTATTAGAACCACCCCATTGATTCCTCCTTCTTGAAAAAACTAAAAAACCCAACCCGTAACCAACTGAAAGCAGGAGACCCAGACTTTTTGCGCGTTGTGTCTTCCTCGTCCCACATTTGCCCGGACAAGACCTTCGTTCAGCTTGATATTGATTCTTAACCGTTCAAGAAAAATAAATAATAATAATTTAAATATATCCACGTTGTGTTTACATACACTTTTCCTTTTCTCTGTTAATTGACTGTTTTTTGTGGGGGGGAGGGGGCACTGTTTTTTTAACAATCGAATAACAAATCGAAAAGTATACATTTATCAGTTTCCAACTTTTCCCATCCATACCATGTTTTTTTCTCTTTTTTTGTTTCTTTGTTTCTTGATTTTTTGTTCTTGTTTGTTTGTGTTTGTCTGTTACATGCTTTTTTTTTCTTTTCAAGTAATGGTCGCTCGCTACGTTCAATTTGTATTTTCCTGCCTTATTATGATTAAAATGTTTCTTCTTACAATGTTTTTCATCATTCAGCCATATTAATTTGCTTCTTCAATTTTTCTTTTCGCTCTCCCGATTACCTTCCTCTTTTCCTTTGGTGGGAGACTTCGTGTCAGAAGTTTTGATTTTCAGATCATCAGAAGCACCATGTTCTTTCTTTGGACTGCTTCTCTCGCTCTCTCTCTCTTTCTCTCTCTCTCTCTATGATATTATTACTGTTGTTGTATCCGTGTTCCTTATCCCTCTCTCTCTCTTCTTCCTAGTTAACGAAACATCAAGAAGTCTTTTTTTCTGTTTTGTTTTGTCTTTCAATTCTTATTTGAATCAATTCAACTTGAACTATTTATTCTGTTGATTCTCCATGGACATCTATTCGGGGCTGTGGGTTGTTCATGGCTCTTTTCTTATGTCAACAACGTTGCCTACGGTTTCAAGTTCAAGTTTGTGTTGATTCTATTGTAACTAGTTACTTAGTTTGAACACGACTATCTTGTTTCCTACCAATCGAGTTGAAATTGAAAGAGGGGGGACATGTTTATTTCTTGCGAAAAAAAAATCTGAGTTAGTGAAGCGGGAGTCGAGCCTGAGTCGACTAGCCACATGGAAGACTCAGACAATGAGTCAGTGGATGAAGAGGAACCCACAGGTCAGAATACTAGAAATTGTGCGGATGACTCCAATGATGAAGGCCACGACTTGGACTACAAAAGCCCGGATTTATTGTTGGATGAGTGTTTTGAAGGAGATGCGGGTGATTTATACAATGATGACTTTGTGGTTGATGATGACAATTTTGAAGATGATAGCACTGAAAGTGAAAAAAAATGATGAGTATGAAGAGCCTACCAAAGACACTGGAGATTTCACAATGTGTGAACCAAAGCACGGGGTGGATGCAAGAATTCTAGCTGTTGACTCACATTTCAATTGTTTTTATCTCTCTTTCTCACAATCAATGAGAATCTTCCAAGGAGGAATTTTCCTCTTGTTGTGATTTTTTTCTTACTTGTAACATAATTAGGCCTTCAACTGTCTCCTATAAACTATGCCTTATTTCATCATGTAAATTTCTTCCACACAGAAAACCAACTCAATTATTTTTCTGTCTCAATTAATTGGAAAAACTTGCTCAATTCTTACAAATACACAATTCCTTTTGAACCCTTGTAAATAGCACAACAGCTTGGTGAATATTTTCAGCCTTGTAATTAGCAAAACAGTTTGAAAAAATAATTCTTGTGTTCTGACTAGGTGAAATAGAGGTGAGCACCCCACCAGCGCAAGGCTGATCAGGTGGTTCAAAGTTATGGAAATCAGTGGTTGCATTCTTCATTGATCTTAAGAAATTGACTGTAATGTTGGCAACATATTTGGATTTCTCGCTGAAGAGGTTTTCATTTAGAGTTAAATGCAAAAAATTAAAAAATTGCAATTACACATATTTCTTCATTGAGTTTATGACAGCCAAACAAATCTTTACAAAAAACCCAGGCCAGTCTTTTAGGTAAGAAGAAAAAATCAAGAAAAAGGAGCTACAGATTATAAGAGATGTAAAGCAGAGCCATGTGATCATGTGGCACAAGATTAATCCCATCCTGCTGGATTCCAAACATGCCTGGGGTCAAAAATTGATATACAGCCAATGAGAACACATTGGATGGAGAAACTACAAGGGCCTTTTATTGGTTGACTTGCCCAACCACTGTTTTGTAGATCCATGGATAATACCTAAATTGACTTGTTGGGACCTTCATCTTTTTTGGGAACAAGTCAGTAATCAGAGACAATACAGTTAATTTCCATTTAAGGTGCCTGTGGTCCTCTAGTGCATATATCTGCTTGAAAATCCCATGTTTTCCCTGGCCATTGAGTTTCACCACCACACAGTTCTGCATCCCTAATGCAACAACTGTGAAACCATCACATTCAACTGACCAAAGAGGTTTTGCCAGTCCATGTAGCACTCTCCCACCCTTAGGAATTGGGAAAGAATCCCGCTTAATGATAGGAGATTGATCCCATTCAGCCAGATACTGGAATACAACTTTGTACATTGGAGTGGTCAAGCTAATGTTTCTTGATTCATAATTTTTCTTGCTTGTTTGGTTGTCTATGGTTTGGTATTCTGGTTTCTCACTAAGGTGTTGCAGCTGACAGGCATGTCACATCATTGTTCCTTTCATCTTGTCTGTTTAGATTTTACTATCATCAGCAGGCATGTCAAACAAATCAAAGTTGAATTAGGAACACACCAAGATTTTTTTTCTTGATTATCTGCAAGAACCCAATGAGCCGCTTGCCAGAAAACTCAGCAACTGTAGGCAAAGGGCCCCACACTTGCATTTGGTCTGGAATGTGCAGCGCACAATGATGGTGTGGTAAGACCTTGACATGGTCAAAGAGATCACCATCCATTTTGCCATAACTTTCATAGTTTTTTGGGTGTTGATAAACGCACACCAACGCTCACCTGCACATCAATTTTTTTTGGTGTGCGGGGACTACACGCCAAAATAAATTGGCATGTAGGGTCTACACGCCAAAATAAATTGGCATGTAACGCCAATGTTTGGCCGCAGGCCCCGCACACCAAATATTGGTGGCGTGCGGGTCCCACACGCCAAAAAATTGGTGTGTGGGAACCCTTGTCAGCCGGGAGGAGTTCCTCCCGGCCAATGAGGTTGTGTAACCTCATCAGCCAGGAGGAGTTCCTCACGGCCAACAAGGCTATGCAACCTCGTCAGCCAGGAGGAAATCCTCCTGGACAACAAGGTTGTATAACCTCATCAGCCAGGAGGATTTCCTCCTGGCCAATGACTTGCTCACGTAATTGAACCAGTCCACTGGTTTGATTACGTGAGCAAGTATCCCACATGCCAAACAATTGGCATGTGGGACCCGCACACCAATTATTTTTTGGCGTGTGGGGCCTACACGCCAAAAGAATTTGGTGTGTACGGTCTACATGCCACTTTTGGCCAAAAATTGGTGTGTAGACCCTACAAGCCAATTTATTTTGGCGTGCGTTTATCAACACCCTAGTTTTTCTCAAATCAGGTGATATTGTTGCTGGTCAATTCACGTGCAAATAAGATGTCCACACATTGTACCAAGTAGGCAGTGGTCCTTTGCACTGCCAGCATAATTGCCTAGGTTGAGTTCATCCCAGTTAAACTAGGATTCAAACAACCAATTTAAAGTAGGTTGACCTCAACCAATGAAATATGAAACCAAGGGGGGTCGCTTGGATTTATATTTAATCAGTTGATTTCAACCAAGTTTAAATTGGTTGAGTGCATCTCAGTTTAACTGGGATGACTTCATCCTAGGCAATTATGCTGGCAGTGTTGAGCTCTATGTTTTCAACATAGAGCTCAAAGATGAAAAGTGGTATGATGTATTAAAATAGACTGTACCATTGGGTGGCCTTTAATTTTCCATATTTTTCCTTGCCAAGTTTCCAAGGGAGCTTAGAAAGACCTGGAGGGAGGAATATATGGTTCATTGCTATACAAAACTTCATAATGTCTTCTTGTGAGAGGAAGCCACTGTCAAATCCACCATTCATCGTGATGTATTTGGAATATGCACTTTCTTCATTGGATGAGCTGCATGCCTTGGAAGATGAAATCATTGGAAAATCTAGTGTTTCCTGTAGTTGTTTGTGAGCTGGAAGGTTTGAATGTTCCCGGTGTCTTTTTGGCTGAGCAGCTGCTACAAATTTTCATTGGCATTGCCAATGGTTTTGAAAAATACCTGCAAGATATTTGTGCATTATCTCAAGGACTACATGTTTAGTCAGATTCCAATATCTTAGAAAGTTGAGTTCAGACCAGCAACCACCGGTCTCTTTGAGGATTGTATCTTGAGCATTTTCTGATTTGGTTTGTTTATAATTTTGAGCTGCCCTGATTGTTTCACCTTTTGTTCAGATTGCCTCAGCTTGGAGCTCTTTGAGATTTTTTCTTTTGGCATGACACCATGTGCAAAATTGGGCACTTGGCAAGGAAAACCCAGCAAAATTCTTGGTTACAGGAAGGTCATCAATTGAACAGAGTAGTTTTACCTGGACTAATGAACTATTGGGGTACTGGTGTGTCTTCATCATTGTATCTGCCCCTAGAGGGGGCTTGATAAACGCACGCCCCTGGCGCACACCAACAAATTTTGGTGTGTTTTTACGCCCCCGCCAGCCCTTTTTGGCGGGTTTGGCGGGCACACCACTGGCCTTTGGCATGTTTCAAGGCACGCCAATGTGTTTCCCACGCCTTGGTGTGCTTGATGGCGGCCCACCCGCACGCCAATATGTATGCAGGTGGGCCCGCATATCCCATAGTCTATGGGTATAGCCTGTAGTCACCCATAGGCTATGGGTCCTATGGGATAATAGATTACGTCAGAGATGTCCAACTTGGACATCTCTTACTTGGCCGGGAGGAATTCCTCCTGGCTGATGAGGTGTACAACCTCATTGGCCGGAAGGCTGATGGGGCCCACTCCCATGGGGGTGGGCGTTCTGCGCCATGAGGCCCACTCCCACAGGGGTGGGCATGCCGTGCTGTTTGTGTCAAGTAAATACAGCCCAGGTGTGATTCCAGCTAGACATGTATTTGAAATCTTGTTGCACAGGAAAGGCAGAAGATCCATAAAAAATAAGAGGAAAGACACTGGTGGATTCAACCTTTCCACTAATTTTGTTTCCTTGAGGATAATCTACAAATAGAGATAGGTCCAAGTTGAGCGGTGGATTTGTTTTAAGAGAAGACACTGTGTCTTCCAAGTCAGAGTTTTCAGAAGGAGTTGGTGAGAGCTCCCAGTCCGCTTTTTGATAGTTCAAAACATGCTGTATATCCACAAGAGCTCCATTGGATCTTGAGAGTTTGCATTCCCAACCATCAATTGCAGTTTTGATTTCAGGTTTTTTCAAAATCCAGTTCAGCCAAACTAGTCTTGGTTGAGAAACAAATAGGCATTGAGGTATGCCAAAAGTGGACAGGCACAGGTGTTTTGGGTTTGGCGGTTGACCAAGATCTGTAACTCAACTCTTCATTTTATGTGGATGTAGAGTTCTTCATTACATGGTTGAGACTTTGCAAAAGGGGTGGATTCACACAGCATAGTTGTGTTTATTTTTTTGGGATAGAGATGAAAACAGGTCCAACAGCATATACTCTTGACTAGATCAGTGTCCAGATTGGGTTCAAGGGTCATGCAGCATCTTCAAAAGATTCTTGTTGGATGATTTTTTTCTAATTGTTTCCTGGAGTATGTTGAAAAGAGCAGTAATGGGGGTCCAACAGTTTTGGCGGCTAACATTAAAAAATATATGCAGCCAACTAACAAAAATTATACTGAAGACTACAAAGTATTGTAAGAAGGGATTCAGTTTGATTTTCAAATGTATTTGGGGTAGATGAAAACCTTACAGAGATGAACATTGTTGTAATTAGGGGGTATCAAATATGACCAAATCCACAATTATCTAATCAATGAGTTTCACCAAATCCACAATTATGAAACCAGTCATTACAAAGTGCAAATAATGCAATTATTTGCACTAGACCTGTCAAGTATAAACAAAAAAAAAATGATCCTCCACAATCAGGATTCAACCTTGCCAACAATACAACCCCAATAAAACCAATAATCCTCCACAATTCAACCCCAACCAACAATCAATCCTTCCCAATAAAACTCCACCCAATCACAACCCCAGATTTTTTCTTCAGTTTTCCTCAAAATTTGGTGAGTTTTGTTGATTACAAACTTGCTCTTGAAAAAAAAAAATTAATCCATCATTCCCTGATCCCAGAAAAATGCCTATCAAAAAACAAATAAACTCATCACCAGAAAAGGAAAAGTGATACCAAAGAATTCAGCAAGCAGGAAGAAACCCATTATGCAAATTTTCCTTCAAACCATTCACCTTTCCACTAAATAATGTAGGAAGGAGTTGGAACATCCAGTGTTTGTGACAAATACTCAGATGAAAATGAAGTGGCAATCCTAGTTTGTTATTTGATAAATTAATCACTTTTTTTTGATTCATTAGCTAAAGCCCCATTTGTTCCCATGTTTGACATTAGCAAGGACAGGAAGGAAGTTTTTGTCCTAGTGGAAAGGCTAAATCATCTAAGCACCATCAAAGGGCTGTGGATCCCCTCATTGCCAAACAAAGGGCCCTTGACACAAGTTATTCAGAGGATTACTTGCCATCTGACTTTTGAGAAGATACTCAGTCACCCTGAAAGAAGAAGAAAAACAAATCATGCACCACTTTGACACCTAACAACGCTGCATTAGATTCTCCTGAAAATTCAAATAAACCATTGCCAACTCAAACAACCAAGGATAAGAAAAGGAAATTAAACAGTGCCAATATCAATCCTAAGAGCCAATAAACCTCAGGGCCCAAGACCCCCAATCCTTTCTCAAAATATGAAGAGTATGCGTTGAAGAGGGATGCAGGCAAGTTGGAATTGTAATTTGTGCACTGATATTATTTCTCTGATGTGCTCTTTCAAATTAATTCTTTATTAGGAAAGGCCCAAGTGGATCGTGACAGCCTCAGTTTCAAGATGATGAAGTTTGAACAACAGTTTAACAACAATAATAAGGGGGTCAAGTTAGAGGGAAAAAAATTCAACCACTTGATGGAGCTTGAGGAGAAGAAGTGGGATCATGGAATTAAATTAGAGGAAAAGAAGTGGTAACATGGAATAAAAAAAGACAAGAGGAAATTATACTGGGAAAGGGAGGATAAGGATCAGGACCAAAGTTTGAGATGGCCAAGTTGGAACATTTGGCTTGTCAGGAGCACATTGGTAAGAAGTATGAACTTTTGACTCAGTGTGTGGCTCATGGGAAGAGTACAGAAGAGATTGAACACTTCACAAATTTATTCAAATATTCCACCTTGTTTGGCTTTGTTGCCACCCAACAAATCATTTGAAAAATTGCATGTTACATATTAGAAAGAAAATAACAAAAATCAAACTGTTGATTATATTTCAAAGAGTTATCTAAAATGGCATCCATATCTGTAATATCCCAGTTTTTTTTAGTTGGATGATTAATATAGTGAACATCTCTAATAAGATGAATGGCTTTTTTGATGAATTTTTGGAGGTGAGACGAGTGGACTGAGGATTTTTGACCGGAAAAAATCTTGAGGCAAAAGACTCAAGATGAAAAAAAAGTGGTCAAAGATGCCCAAGACGGGGCTAAGAGCTGCTAGCTTGTGTGGCAGAAAAGTGCACACATTACAAGTGGTTGTATACTATAGAGACCACAGGGATCAGGGCGCAGAGAATAGATGATTTTTATTTCTATGTATCTTTTTGAGTCTTTTATCTACTACATCTTGAGGGACAACATGTGGGACAGAAGTGGAACATGAATATTAATCTGGAGTGAATAAAAAGAGTGAAAGGTGGGAGAAAGATAAAAAGAGAGAACCGTGAAATTCCAACACTTTTTGGGTTTTCTTGGGCAGTTGGAAAGATAACCCCATTTGTGTGGGCATTGATAACCACACGCCCACACCAGGGGCAAGCCAACCCCAATCGGCTTGTTTTCCTAACACACCAAGATTTGGAAAATCCTTGGCATGCCTGTGAAACATGCCAATCAGGATTGGCATGCTTGACGGCGGCCCACCTGCACGCCAATATGTATGTGGGTGGGGTGTTGATAAACGCACACCAAAGGCGCACACCAACGCCAACCCGCACACCAATTGTTTTTTGGCGTGCGGGGCCTACACGCCATTTGTTTTTGGCGTGTAGGGTCTACACGCCAAAAAAATTGGCGTGTGGGAGCGCACGCCAAACAAATGGCATGTGGGTCCCACATGCCATTTTTTTTGGCGTGTGGGCCCCGCACGCCAATTTTTTTTGGCGTGCGGGTCCCACATGCCATTTGTTTGGCGTGTGGGGGGACGCTGACATAATAGAATTGGAGGGCCAATTCTATTATGTCAGCGAGCCCAGCCGGGAGGACTTCCTCCCGGCTGACGAGGTTATACAACCTCGTCGGCCAGGAGGAAGTCCTCCTGGCTGACGAGGTTGTATAACCTCGTCAGCCGGGAGGACTTCCTCCCGGCTGACAAGGCTATACAACCTCGTCGGCCAGGAGGACTTCCTCCCGGCTGACAAGGCTATACAACCTCGTCAGCCGGGAGGAAGTCCTCCTGGCTGACAAGGTTGTATAACCTTGTTGGCCAGGAGGAAGTCCTCCCGGCTGGGCTTGCTGACATAATAGAATTGGCCCTCAAATTCTATTATGTCATTGTCCCCCCACACGCCAAACAATTGGCGTGTGGGATCCGCACGCCAAACAAAATTGGCGTGCAGGGCCCACACGCCAAAAAAAAATTGCGTGTGGGAACCACACGCGTTTTTTGGCGTGCGGGTCTCACACGCCCTTTTTTTTTGGTGTGTAGACCCTACACGCCAAAAAAAATTGGCGTGTAGGCCCCGCACGCCAAAAAAAATTGGTGTGCGGGTTGGCATTGGCGTACACTGTTGGCGTACGTTTATCAACACCCATGCAGGTGGGCCCACTCTCCCATATGCTTATGGGGTATCCATTGGCGTGCCCGCCCGCACACCAATGGATACACATACACATAAGCGTATGTGTATCCATTGGTGTGCCGGCGGGCACACCAATGGATGACGTCAGAGATGTCCAACTTGGACATCTCTGGCATCAAGGTTATAAGGTTATACAACCTCATTTCCGGGAAGGAGTTCCTGCCCAGAAATGAGGCTATGCAACCTCATTTACGGGGAGGAGTTCCTCCTCAACAATGAAGCTATACAACCTCATTGCAGGGGAGGAGTTCCTCCCCAACAATGAGTTGCCGGGGAGGAACTCCTCCCCAACAATGAGTTGCCAGGGAGGAACTCCTCCCCAACAATTAGTTTCCGGGGAGGAACTCCTCCCCAACAATGAGTTGCCGGGGAGGAACTCCTCCCCAACAATGAGTTGCCAGGGAGGAATTCCTCCCCAATAATTAGTTGCCAGGGAGGAACTCCTCCCCAATAATGAGTTGCCAGGGAGGAACTCCTCCCCAACAATGAGTTGCCAGGGAGGAACTCCTCCCCAGCAATGAGGTTGTATAGCCTCATTGTTGGGGAGGAACTCCTTCCTGGCCATGAGGTTTTATAACCTCAACGCCAGAGATCTCTGACTGCATCCATTGGCGTGCCGGCGGGACCACCAATGGATATCCCATAGGCTATGGGTATAGCCTATGGGAGAGCGGGCCCACTCACATACATTTTGGCATGCAGGCTGACTGCCATTGAGCACGCCAAGGATTGGCCATGGGCGGGCCAAACCTTGGTGTTCCCACAAAACACACCAAACAGGGCTAGCAAGGGTGTAAAAAAACACCAAAAAGGGTTGGTGTGCCCCTGGTGTAGGTGTGTGTTTATCAAGCCCCCATTTGTGTATTTTGAGGGGAGGGTCAGGTGAGAATAAGCAGTGGGTTTCCATGCACACTCAACTATAACATCAAATCCTTCAAAGTTGGTTCCACAAGAATCATCTGGGAAGCCAAATTCACCTCCAGTGAATTGAAGATTCTTCTAACACTAGCTTCCCAGTGTGTTTCTCAATGGGAACGCATAGGCAAAGGCTGAAGGGTGAAGAATTGGTGAGTTTGCAAACTGGCCAATGGTAAGTGACAGGTGTGAGGTGAATCCTTTTCAATGGGCTGCATATTGGGGAGCTAGTCCGGGGGCTTTTAGTTGAATGTGTTGTTTCAGGACCTCACAGAATAGGGGTTTGGATATAGATTGGAAGCACCGGCCAATAAACTTGTTGATTTTTGGAAAATCTTTTTGAAGTGCTTCATAACCAATTTGATCTGTAGCTACTTTGGAAGAAATTCCTGTTATACAAATTTGGGATTGTGCATCGTAACCTATTTGCCATCATAGACTGTACATTTCACCCAATTATGCTGGTCTATTGGATATGCTGGAATTTTGACATTTGGCCTTCTGGATGAGATTTTTGCTGAGATGTTGGTATTGTGCTTTGAGGTCTGCATCCATGGTTGAAAATGGTTGGAAATTCACCACAGAAATGAACTTCTTGCAAGCTGCATTGGCCCAGCAGATAAATGACTTGTTGAAAAATTGGATGTTGACATTTGGATTGCTATTTGAGATGTGGACTGGAATACAGGGTTTGCCAGAAAAATGTACATTGGCCCTTTGACGGAAAAGACTATGAGTGGAAGCTTTGTACTTTTTGTGTTTTATTTTTTGATTACCAAGGTGTGATTGAGCAGCCAAACAAGAACCTTCTGTGGCATCATTGGCCACATTTCTACCACGTATATTTTGATCTTGATAGTGACCACATTGGCAATAGATTTGACAAATTACACAAGAATTTTTTTCTGCCTGAGACATATTAGGAGGCACATGGGGATTGGGATTGGATTGTTGCTTGCATGTAGGTGGGCGTGGTGGATGGCTGAGTTTGACTTTCTTGGAGGATAAATTTGACGTTTCTGAATTTGTGTCACTACTTTCATTGTTGGTAGAGGCATTGTCTGAGAAGGTGCTATCTGAATCTAAATTGTAGGTCAAAGGGAAGATGACAGTGGCTCCCCGCAGTGAGATTCATCCCCTCATTGCTCTGTTGAGTTGCCTGTTAGTCTGCTACCATGATGTATCACCAGCTGAACCATGAGGACTACCAACCAACACCCTGGCAGTCACAAGTGGGCGTTGATAAACGCACGCCAACGCCAACCCGCATGCCATTTTTTTTTGGCGTGTGGGAGCGCAGGCCAAACAATTGGCGTGTGGGTCCCACACACCAATTCTTTTTGGCAGGTGGGCCCCGCACGCCAATTGTTTTTGGTGTGCGGGTCCCACACGCCAAAAAATTGGCGTGTGGGACGCTCACGTAATTGAACCGGTCCACCGGTTTGATTACATGAGCATATCCCCACACGCCAAAAAAATTGGTGTGTGGGAAATCTTGTTGGCCAGCCAGGAGGAGTTCCTCTTGGTCAACAAGGCTGTATAACCTTTTCAGCCAGGAGGAACTCCTCCTGGCTGACAAGGTTATACAGCCTCGTCAGCAAGGAAACTCCCGGCTGACAAGGTTATACAACCTTGTTGGCCAGGAGGAGTTCCTCCCAGCCAACAAGGTTATACAACCTTGTTGGCCAGGAGGAGTTCCTCCCAGCCAACAAGGTTATACAACCTCGTCGGCCAGGAGGAAGTCCTCCTGGCTGACAAGGTTATACAACCTTGTCGGCCAGGAGGGGTTCCTCCCGCCTGACAAGGTTATACAACCTTGTCGGCCAGGAGGGGTTCCTCCCGGCTGACAAGGTTATACACCCTCGTCATCCAGGAGGGCTTCCTCCCGGCCAACAAGGTTGTATAACCTTGTCAGCCAGGAGGGACTCCTCCTGGCCGGCCGACAAGATTTCCCACACACCAATTTTGTTGGCGTGTGGGGATCTGCTAACGTAATTAAACCGGTCCACTGGTTTGATTACGTAAGCAAGTCCCACACACCAAAAAAATTGGCGTGTGGGACCCTCACGCCAAACAAAATTGGTGTGCGGGGCCTACACGCCAAAAAACATTGGTGTGTGTTTATGAACGCCCATCACAAGTGTCTGTAGCCTAGTTGGTAACGGCAGCACTCTAGCATGTGTCTCAGCTTAGCTGGGGTTGTGAGTTCAAATCTCACCAGACACATCTCCATTTTAAAGTCTCTACATGCTCCTCACTAATTTGCTGTGACTGTTCTTGATGAAGATGAAGAGAAAATCACCAATGTATTTCACAGTTCTTACAAGATTTTTGTCCAGTCACTGGCACATCAGCTTGGATTGGGGAGGGGATGGGACAGGGGTTTTCAGTTTGGTTTGGGTCAGAGGCCCAAGATTGCTCCTCTCCTTCCTTGTCACTAATGTGCTGTGACTGTTCTTGATCATGAGGAAGAGCACATCACCAATTTATGTTACAGTTATTACTAGATCTTTGAACAGTCAGCCGCACATCACATTTGATTTCGGAGGGGCTGGGCAAGGGTTCTTGCGGTTTGTTGGGTTCAGAGGCCAAAAATTCCTGTTGTTTCAACCAGTTATTTGTTGTGAGCAGTGGTTTGTTGCTGTGGTTTGGAAAATCTTGAGTCAGATTGAGGCAGTCAGGGATCCTGAGCATCCATACAAAGAAATAAAGTGGCCAGGTCTCAATCATTTATTTCAAATTTAATTAATTATAAAAATATCAAGACATCCCCTACTTACGTTGAGTGGTGGTACCTCTGGCAACATCCTTGAGATCCCATCAATCTGGCTTCATGTCTGCTTTTTGGACAAGAAATATCATTTGGTTTGCATTTGGAGGCTCCAGAGGCTAGTTCTGTCTTGGTATTGCTTGTAGCTTTCATCATAATCTTGGCATTTTTGTGCAAGTGGATAAAGCATTTGTAACTGTCAAACCAGACATCAAAATTATCTCCATTCTGTATTTTGCACTTATTGGAATCAGCTGGAAAGGAGTAAATGGCTTCTAAGTTGAGATTCCACTCAATTTCCTGGTTATCTTGTTTGCACTTGGCATCATAGCCTCAAAAGAGCTCAGGTTCAATAGAAAAAAATTGCACCTCCACGTCTCCCCCAAGAGCATTCTTGATGAGATCAGCATACATGTATGCTCCTCCACCGGTCAGCCTGATTTTTACACCAAAATTGCTTGTTGAGATGGGCACCCGGTTCAACTGTGGATTGAAAAGTAATTTGTTCTGTTTATGCTTGCAGTCAAGATATCTGGCCATCTTTTTTGGCTGTCTGAGAAAGGATTGAGCAGAAGAGGGAGGCCAGAATTTGAGTAGATTTTCCAACTTGTGGTTTCTTGAGGAGGTAGACTTAGAGAAAGAGGACCCAGGGGGTTCATCAACAGCTGGCTCCTCCTGGGTTTTAAGTTCATCAAATGACCCTGATTGGGCCAAGATTTTGTTTGAAGTTGGGCCAGATCACTCAGATGGATTCAGCGTTTTGGCTGCATGAGAGAAGTAGAAAACCTTGGCTAGCAAACCAGCAATCTGGGTGGAGATGGAAGATTGATTTTTTTAACTTGAGACTGTGAGTTGGGGAGGGGGGTAGAAAGGGAGACTTACAGCAAGTGACATCAACCAAGCATCCAATTGTTGGCAATCTTGAATATGCAGTACCATGTGCCCAGCAAGGAGAAAGAGGTCAGGTCTTTTGCAGATGGATTCATTAAAACAAGGTTCCATAACAAGCTGAAACATTCTGGATGTAGTCCCTTGAGTTACTCCAGGATTGGTAAGAGGCTTGGCGTCACTGAGACCATTACCATCATACAAATCAATCTGGGTAAGTTTAATCAACAAGTATCATGAATGGAAGCAATGCTGAGCAACCCATGACACCAAGGGAGCTAGAAAATTTTACCGTGTCAATTACCAACAAATCTATTTGTTTGTAGTTAGTTTTAGGCCCCGGGATGAGCAACAGATGAGCATCTGCATAACTGGCAACAACAACCAATGTTTCTAGGTCCAAGGTTTTGTGTGCATCATTGATGTAATTGGGGCTCAGATCAGGCATTGGTAAAGAGAAGTTCACATGAGGAGGTATTTCAATTGGGGGATAGATTTCTTTGGCTTCGGCACCATGGATGAGTTTGATGTCACCCATGGTGCCAAAAATCTTCTTCAAACAAACCCAGGAAAATTAAAAATTGTCCTGAAAAAACATTGTGGTGATTCCTTAAATCAGTTACACAAATCATCTTCAAACAAACCCTGGCAACTTCAAAATTGTCCTGACAAAATGTTGTGGCAATTTCAGCCAAATCAGGTAGCTTGTCCATGCCTCCAATCAAGTCTGCCCATACTGGCTCAGCTTGGGCTACATCAAAAATTAACCGGCATCAGGAAAAGAACAACAAGTAGTACAAAACAACAGTGAAAGCCACCCCTTAATTTTGTCAAACGGAGTGATTAACACCTTGTTTGTGAGAAAAAAAACTGAGCGTGTAAGAGGTGGCAAGATGGGTCAAGTGGCTTACCTGTCTTTTTCTCAGCCAAAAAGCACATGAGCAAACAATGATGCTCCTGATGATCTTTTATTGACTAAACAGGGGGAAATTCCAAAAGATAAATTGAAACATGACTTGAAACATCAGAGGAAAAGATACCTTGACAGGGTATCATCCACAATTTCACCATTGGTACAATTTGAGCTGGTTGAATAAGAGATTGTTTGGTTGTACTGGGGTGTGGTTTTTTCCAGGGCTAGATACACAATGGTTTCAGGGACTGTTCCCAAAAAAAACACTTTGTCAAAAAGAGTCAGGAATCATAATCACTCATGATTATGAATTAAAGATAAAATTGTGCTCAAAAATTAGTAATGAGAAAACCAACCATCTGTAGAGATGTGTGTAATTACTTAGGCAAGAAAATGTATTATGCTCCAACACTAATTTCCAAAAAAGCACCAGTATGTGTAATAAAGTTGTTGATTTTATTGGCATTCAGGAAGAGAGGATAACAAATATCTGTAATGACACAGAGAAATAAAGAAAAATTGGCACTGTGAGTACCCAAAATCAAATGCAAGATTCAGAAAGCTGGTAGTTTATTGTTCTGCAAGTCAATTTTGAATGATTCACCTTAGTTAAAGAGTGCAAGTGTTATAGGGTGTAACAGTCCACGTAATCCATTGCTACTAGATTCAATTTTTTCCAAAAAGGGCAGGGCTTCTTCCAGTTCCTCCTCATCATAAATTTCATGCCACTGATCCTTGAGGTTGGCTAGCATACTATGCAGAAAAATGCAGGTGATGATCCACTTGACCATTGCCTTCATCTCAGGAGGGTTCTTGATTTGCGATAAAATTTCTTGAAAACTGGCAAATTGACCCTGTAGAATACCAATTGCATTTTCAATGCGTACTCTTGATTGGGCTAGATGGTAATTGAAATCCACATTCTCAGTTATAAGCAAATCAGAAACTTTGTAGGCTGGAACGGTATGTTGATCACTTGAATGCAGAGTTGGCCAGGAGGAATTGGCTTTGATCAAAGAGTTGTTCTGGATTTTGAGAAATCTTCATATTGGAGAAGACATAACAATTGTGACAGGATCCTGGGTATCCTGCAAGGTAGGATATGAAATTTTTGTTTATGTCACAAACAAGAGTGACCTCAATGGAGTAACTGTTTGGAAAGCAAACAAAACAGCAGCTAAGAATCTGTAAAATAGTGGAACCAATGCAGACAATCCTACCAATTGTTTTGGTCCCAGTAGTGGTTACCATCCACCGGTGGCTCTTGACTCAGTGGAATTGTTGTTCAATAAAAAAAGCCAACACATCCAGGGAAGCCTTCATCTTGCATGAACTGAGATGATTCCATATGTTCTTCTTGAGTCGGCCATGATACCAAGTGTGAGTTCATTTGATAAAGAATATTGATCACCCAACAGGTGTAAAGGTTGATTGTTCCATCGCCAACTTGGAAGATTTTCTTGAGTCTGAGAAGAGGAGCACCGTTTCTGTTTAATCCAAGATGTCACATAGCAATAGCAAGTTGGACAGATGGGTATTGTTGAGTATTCTGAGAGGAGGTGTGAAACATTGAATTTGATTCAATCAGTTCAAAAATATTGAGTAAACATGGGAACAACATTCAAAAAATCTGGAGGAAGCATGATTGAGCAAGTTCTTGAATGATTGGCAGGTCATATCAAGTATTTAATTGTGTAGTGGTGCCTCTGGAATTGAGGTATTGTTTGTGGAGTTTTGATCAAAAATAAAAATAGAAATCTTCAAGTCCTGAGTCATTGTTATCTGAGTCAAAAATCAACACTGTTGCAGAAGAGTTGGCCGCTTGAAATAGTTGCTTGTTGCATGTTTGTATGAGGTGAAGTGTGATTTTTGCTTGGTTTGAAAAGAGGTAATAGATTTAATGGTGAAGTGTGAGCTGATGTGAGATGTTATTTTAATGGGTTGTTTTGAAAATGAAGGATTTGGATGGAAAACCAGGGTTTTTGATTTTCAAAATCTGTTTGCTTTTTAGCTACCCTGTTTTGAAAACCCATTGATTAGAAATTGTGGATTTGGCAATTTCTAATCAATGGGTTTTAATCGTGGATTTGGTCATATTTTATACCCCCTATTTTCATCAAGTCATAAAAATACCCCACTTTCTTCCAAGCATTTTCTAGTTTCTGGTAGTTCTAAGGATGGGCTATTGGGCTAATGGATTGGTCATCAGAGCAACAAGTGGTTGTTTTGGTTTGAAGGAATATTCTGAGGTCCTCAGCGCAATTTTTGGCTAAATTTTGTGCGGCTAGATATTTACCAGAAACCAGTTGGCCTTAATTTTTTTTTGACCGTTTAAACAACACATTGAGAGAAGGAGAAAATTTCCATGAAATGGAAAGGCTAGAGTCCTGAAATAGACAAAGATGGGGTATCAGAAAGTTACAGACTGATTGGGTCTAAGATTGCTGAAGTACTGGTTAACATAGTTTTTTTTTAGCTGATGTCTTTGGTATACACATGTCAGCCTCAGTGATGCCAATATAGTAAATCTTCTACCTACACTGGGTGCAAATATATGTAATGAAATTAAAATAGTTATGAGGATATTTGGAGAAATTGTAGCATAAAATTTAGTAATTTTAAGTATTTTTGTATTAATTTTAATTAATACATCAATTGAAATAAAAACAAAGAGGGGCCTGATAAATCAGGGGTTGTTTGGATCCCTCTAAGGTATCTTGGAATGAGCAGAGGATTTTAAATAAACTTTTAAACACTGGGGCCTGATAAATCAGGGTTTGTTTAAATCCCAGGCATGTGGAAAGGAAGGGGAAAAGCACCACAGACAGAGAAATTATTATAACTTACTTGTTATTAATATATTATCTGTTTGGGGAGCTTTTGAGGGGGATTTTCAGTGGGATTATTTTTAAACTACTTAAGGTACTTACCAGGCAAGAGGCTGGTGACAAGGCTTTGTTGAAAGTGGGTAAAACAAGCCCTTTCTTGGGGGAAAATGGAGCTCCTTAAATACCTTTTGGTACCAGGGAGCACCCAATTTTTCAGCTAATGGCCAAGCTGTGGTTTATACAGCTGTTTGGCCAGTTTTTGGTTTCATTCTGGCTGTATTTGGCTGGATTGTGGGCGAATAACAACAATTCAGCGTAATTTGAAGTTTTTCTGTGTTTCATCAAATTTTTACATGTTTCATCCAAATTCTTTTGGATAATTGGCTGTTCTGTTTCATATATTATGATACACAGAGGTTTGGTACTTTCTGGAATATTCTGGAGTGTTTCATTAATTATGAAACACTCAGATCTCTTTTCAAAAGTGTTTCACATGTTCCAAACCTAGAGGAAGGCGGTTTTTCTTAAGTCCTGGTATCCTCTGGGTGTTATTTGAGTTAAATCTTTAATGTAAAATTACTTATTGAAGGAGTAGAGATTTGGCTCTGCTATAGTAGTCAGCTGACAACACACAACATGGACCACTTACATTTTACTTCCCAATAGTGTTGAGAAGAGGTCATTGAATGTCAAGATGTATGGAGAGGCCTGAGAGGTTGAGAATTATTGATCTGAGCTGGAATTGATCAGTTTTGGGATTGGGAATCTGTAGATCAATGATCAGTGACAGATGTAGCACTCCAGATGAAAAATCACCAGGCAAAATTTTTCTGCACAGCTGGAACTGGAGAGTTGTGCAAGTTTTGAATCCCATCTGAATTGTCAGGTGATCTGTGGTGTCAATTCCAAGAAATGGACTAGTAATTCATAATAAGTTACAAGTTCAATTCCTCCTTAAGTCATATTTTATGTAATATTCATCTTGATGATAACCCAAGTGTTATAAAATATGATAAGAATTTCAAGTTTTAGGAGAGATTAATATCTCTCCATGTAATTACCCTTTTGAATTAAAATGAACCATCTCTCCTTATAAGGAGGATATTTTCTTAAATTAATCCCAAGGAATATAAAATCCTTGAGTTTTACCTTGGGTTTCTTGTGTCTTGTATAATTCAAGGGGAAGGTCTTCACTTTTGGGAAGAATTTCCCCAGATTATTACCATAAAAACCCATACACCTTCTGACTTATTAGTGAGTGGGGTTATTTGATATATTCCAATAATGCTTTCCCTTCTGTCTCCCTTCCTATAAAACTCTTATAATTATTCCTAGAGGTTGAGAATCTCCTCTCAATACATCCTCTAGAAGTCCACTCTCTCTAAAAGGGAAAGAAGTGCTGAAGCACCGGTTCTGGTTATCTAAACCACATCCCCTTGTTACATAGACAACCTAGCCTCTCTTCTCACAAGCATTGGAGGTGCTTATTTCTACTGGCCTTACCAGCTATAGTGTGAACCTTTAAATAGTTGAGGTTTACCCCAAATATAGATCCATTCAACTCTAAGTCGCATAAGAAACTGGAGCTGACAGATAAGATAGGATCTTGCATAGGCTCAGCTATGCCAATTCCAAAAATATTTCCACCAATGATTCTGCTCAAAACTTCACAGCACAAAAACCTTGTTATTGTGGATGTCTCAAAATTGTGGAATTATTCATGCAACCCAGGTGTGTAAAAAGCCTTGCATACTTTTTGTTTGTGTGAAACCACCTGTTTTCCCTCAAGATATAGTCCCCTGTCCCCCATGACTTATTTCCCCCATCAGATTGCTATAATTTTATCTGGCCACAAAATAAAAGAACACATAATTTGATAGAATTTCAAGTTGATTCTGTAAACAAGCAACAAGGGAAATCTTATAGGCAACAACACCATTGGTACCTTTGGAAAAAGGGATTGAATCCACAGTAAACAGTCCTCAAGCAAGAAAGGAGAAGAAAACAAAAAACATACCTAATCTGGTTCCAGGTCAAGCAGGTCTTGAAGTAGGAGCTTTCTGAATTACTTACCAAATTTTCAACCTGATTTTTTACCACTTCAAACCCATCCTTTAACTTGTTCACCAATTTTTTCTGTGACAGTATGTTGGTTCACAAAAATCAAAATTCAAAGAAACCACTAATGAAAAATTTCAATTGTGTAAAAAACACTATAGATCCCAAGTCCACCACCAATATATCACTTCATCCAGGCAGCAGAACTGGTGGGTACTAGCTACAGACCTATAGAGATAAAGAGCAGAAAGATTTGAATAAACCAATCATATTTATATAGATGGAATCCAAGGAGCCAAAATACACCATGTTTAATGTAAGTTGAACTGGGCCAAAATAGAACACTGCCAGCATAATTGCTTAGGATGAAGTCATCCCAGCTAAACTGGCATGCACTAAAACAATTTAAACTTGGTTGATGCAAATTGATTGAAATTAAAGCCAAGGGACCCCCCTTGGTTTTATATTTCATTTGTTGAGTTCAACCTACTTTAAATTGGTTGGTTGCATCACAGTTTAAGTGGTATGAATTCAACCTAGGCAATTATTCTGGAAGTGGAATTAATAGACTTCCTATTTGAGTAAATACAGATAATCATCACCAGATAAAACCAGGAAAAAATCATGTTACCTGATGGCAGGTGCCAAGGCATCAGTTCAATTTTGGGACATTCAATTCCAATTCTAGTACACATTTTACTTTGAAATATAGCAAACATTCACCAATCAGGAATAATAACCAGAATTTGCCTAAGGTGGAATTTCTGTGGGCTAACTTAGCTCATCATCATTCTAGAATTCCCTTTGGATTTAGATGATCAAATTTGTACTATTTATTTCGTTTCCTCCTTCTTTTTGCTACACTTTTCTTTTGTCATTTTTTGGGCACCACCATTAGGCGCCTATAGTATTTTGGCTCATCTCTGCTCCATCTAGCTCTCCTTCTTCTCAGACATTTATTGCCTTTCTTTGATTCATCTTCTTCCCTACATTTTTTTCTCAATTTTTTTCTCAGTGCGTTCTGTATTTCTTGTCATGCAATACACAACTACACTTCTCTGTTTTCATTTTCCCAACACCGCGATCAGGTGCCTATAGTTTTTCAGCCCATCTCAGACTCATCTTCCAATTCCTTATAGCTCACTGTGCTTCTCTCAAACTCCACAGATACCTGTAGTCTTTCGGCTGATCTCAACCCCATTATGGTTAGCTCAACACGATCCTCTGACATTTCAGATTTTACACAACAGGAATAAAGGATTTCCTGTCTCCTAAATGACACAAGGTAGACGGAGGTTCTAGCCGCTTAAGCTGTCCTTGTAAATGAATGATTTTAGACGACGGAGAGTCTTCCATCCAGTCGAATGTAAAAAAACAACACGATAAGCTGTAAATTTCATGAACCGGTTGCTGAATTCACCAAATTGAACCGGACGAATCTTCAATCTTCCAGCTCATTACACATTGAGGCAATAAATCAAGTTGAAGAAAAGTTTTAGATCAATAATATATTCACTTAAAGCGAAGTTTGGGATCAAAGAATTACAACTTGAAAAACAAAGTAGGCTTATTTTAATCTTCTCACTTATCAGTGCTAATCTTAAGATACCCTTGAAAACCTTATGCATTTTCACCTTTTATTTTAAATAAGGAGCTCCATTGGAAGCTATGATCAAATAGCGGAAGACTCGATAGAATTTTGAATGATAAAGACGCTATTTTAATGACCATTTTGAAGAAAATATCTAGATACTTGAATGACCTTTAGACAACTACCAGGTTCAAGAAGTGCTGTCAGCCGTGCGAGGCAATGATTGACGCCGGTCGCCTTCCTTGGTAGAAACTTTCGGACTGACCGATGCCGTAAAGGCCTTCCCAGAGAATCTCCCACCTCGTATTGTAGTCTGGGTTTTGTTCTTAGCGTGGTAGTTGGTTTGCGGGGGCGGCACGGAGGCGAGGAACGACCCCTACTAACGTTATGTGTGAGGCTTGATGGTCTACTGAGCATGGCGTGGGCTTGAGAAAGTTGGGCTCTTATCGACCAGGCGGCTTGCGCAACGTCTACACAACCGTCAATGAGAGCATTGAATGTTTCTTCGTGCTTGTCATGGTTCGATTTCGAGGAAGCGTCATTCGATACGTCATCGCGAGTGGAATCGGCCATGCTGGCTAAAAGGAAATTGTCTGTCCAATAGACGAACGACTCAAGCTCAGAGCCGACTCGCCTCAGATTCCTTAAAATTTGAAGCGTAAGTTTTCGGGCTTGAGAAGTTTCCCGCATTGCGCTATGTTCCATGAGAGGCTATCAGCGTTGATCCATGGTAGAAAGATGGAAAAGATAGGACAGCCACCTCTTGAATTCTACATTGGCCGATGAAGAGGGAATGGAGATCAAGTCGGTATGTTTTACGTTAGCTTCGAGTAAAAGCATTCGATTGAGTATCGCCTCATCGATTTGTCCAAGAATACCTGTAAACCTTCGAATGGTCTCAGATATTGCATCACCCGGTGAAATTTGGAGTCTATCTACATCTTGATCACAAAGCTCAGGGGTTCCAGGCGTAGACGAATATTGTTGAGGATTGATCACAGTTCGCATGGTGATTAGAGTACAAGAGATAGTGCGAATGAGACACTGTAGAGAAGACGCCAAGGGAAGGGAGCAGTCTGACTCGAGAGCTTGAAAAGTATCGTAGTGAAGTGGGTCAAGACTCATGGCTAAAAGCTGTGAGGTGATGACAGTGCAGCTTATAACGAAGCAAAGGGAATATTTCGATTTCGTGAGCTGGGGGATAAGTGGTTACGATTCCCCCAAGTAAGAGGGAAGCAGCGGTTATATATATATCTTATATCCACCCCAGACCTGCAAGGCAATCATCAAGATAACCCATTCAGTCTGAGTATTGCCCCTGTTTTGTGCTAGTCACCAGCTGATCAAAACATGAACAAACTAGTGTGGTATCAAGATTCAACAACCTGATCGAAAGTGTAACTCGGCGCGGGCAAAAGGAATGCCTTCCGACATCCCCAGCAGGACGAAGCATGTAGGGGTGATAAGGCTGTATTGAAATTCAACTTACAAAAATGTATTGACAGTCCGAGAAAACTTCATACATGATCCAAGCTACCGGCCGCTTGGAGTTGGCCGGAAAGAAGGTGATCGATAATCGGACGCGAATGGTATGGCGATCAACGACCCCACCCAGGTTGTCTTCAACACCGCATGAACCATGCGGAATCAGCCCTCTGTTCAATCGATCGGAAAAGTCGCCCCGGGGAGTTTAAAATGAAGGATGAAGAGACGCATCAGCTCGGATAGACACTTCGAAAGGTCCTACGAGCTTCTAAGAGGAGGGATGACTATCTCTCTGGTATTGGTCATACATAACCGAATGAATAAATAATAAATAAAGTAGACGTCGTTAAGTTTGAGGATTCTTGTTCATCTTTCGATATATTTTAGTGATCACGATGCAGAAAAATACACCCTGTGTATAGATTTCAAAGACCTTGATGCATGTCTTTTGGGGCCAATTTTCCCACATGGGTCACCTGGTGGAACGGCCAGCCGAGATAATACCGCTTCTGTAGATCAGCAGTCAGGTTACACCTCCTAAAACTAAGTCATAGCCATTTGTTTCAAGTTCTTCCAATTACCCAGCCCAATGAGTTGGTAGGGTCATGGAAATAGTCAAGATAAGACATTAACTTTTTCGGAAACAGAAATGAAGCTGCAGGTTCTCACGACTTCGCATTCATTCCCAATTGCCTTTGTTGTGCAAGCTTGGAAACTGCACATGCATATGTAGTCACCCCACATCGCCCAATGAACCAGCGCCCAACCAGACAGAGAAAATAAAGTTGCGCCCAGCAGTTTATCCAAGAACTTCCCGCCTGAGTCTCTTTGTCAATTGCTTTCTTTGTTTGTCGGGGTTAAGCACACAAAGGTACTTGCCCATCAATATTTGAAAGTGATCGGGTCTTCAAAGACTCTATATGGCCTGGTTAACAGACCGTCTTGAGGGGGATAGTGGCTTGGAGGATGCTCTTGGCCTTGAGCCCTATCTGTCAGCTGTCAAGATAAAACTCAAAGATTGTATATGATTCCAAAAGGAAATGGAATAAATTTTGGTCCAAGATTTTCCGAAAAGACAATATTTACTTATCCTGTCGTAGGTAACACTTTCTTTCGCTTGGTTTATCCATGCTTGGTTCCATTCCATAAGCAGTCAATTGATCTCAACACATGTGGCCGACCGCTTTGACTCAATCCCCTATAGATGTAAGTGTAAAACATTTTTGTTTGCTGTAACATTAAATGTTTCAACCTGCGCAACCCTCTCATTAGAACGAGGTCTCATGCGGTTCTTCATTCATGAGCGATGGTTCTGCTGTGAAGGAGCACCAAACAACCCCTGAGCCTGGAAAGTTCAATCACCGCCGTACGTACACTAAAAAAGAGCATACACGAGTGAATACCTATTTTGTATGTCGGAAAATTGAATCCTCAAATCACACACATGCTGTAGGAGCAAAGGGGAATGCATATCGTTCAGCCGACTCAGCCCTCCAGTTGAGTAGCTTGATGCATATAATCGACATGAAGACGCTGCATATGATCAATATACACTAGACTCAATTCTTCTTGGGCGCGCTTCGCTTAGAAGACTAAAATTGGTTGAGGAGCCGGCTGGCTCCCCACCTTGTATGAATCTCTGTCCCGGCAGACATCCCATGGTTAGTCATAACAAAAATTGGATCATCCAATGCTCTCGTGGAGCGCTTCTTCTATCTTCCCCTTGCGGGCCTCTTGTGGCGACTTCATCATAGAACCAGGGTTTTGAGACCAGTCGCGTGAAGAAGCAAAGAACTTGTATAGATGCATACAAATTCTGCCTGCAGACCGTTGCAAGAGCGAGCCAAGCTATAAAAAAATCTATCTCTCTCTTCGACTTAACTCCCTCCTCAGGAGAGTTATGCTTGAAGCTTAATTTGGTTTGCTTATGTATTCAATTTCATTTCCTTAACGCGGTATCAAAAATTTCTTGCTCATGCGACTCACCGAGGCAGTCTAATGTACACGGGATCTACATTATATCAATTGGCATCATATCAAGTTGAATGGCAGATTCATTGAAATTTCTCTACGTTTTTGCAGGTCATGACTTGTGCTTACCCTTTTTTCGGCCACAGTATACGACCTTTTAAGTAATAATTGTTAATAGGCTACAAAAAATTAACAAGAACTGACTGGGGCCTGTGTGAGAATAGTCAATCAAGGGGGCTTATTAGAACTTTAGCTGCGAGAATTGGTAAGCAAAGCTATTCCGCAGTCCAGAACCCAGAATGTGATGAATAAGAATATTCTCATGCTCCAGACATAGGCAGATCAAAGGTCAAGAACCAGCAACTCACTACAGAACAGGTGCCATTGACCACCCCAGAACTACTAGGCAGAATATCAAAAAAACCCGTATTTGGTAAGTTTTTTGGTATTTGTTAGCTACAATAGACAGTAGAAAAGACTTAGACTGATGTGGAACACTTGTGCACTTCATGTAGAAACCAAAAGACTTGAAACACCAAAGTAGCGGTAAAAGGACAAAAACTCTAACAGCATTGTTTTGACAATAAGTAAAAGAAAAGACAGGATTAGAAAGAAGAAAGAAGAAAGAAAAACTAGAAAAAGAGAAGTAGATTTGTACTAATCACTTTCATACATTTTATTGTTCAAGATAGTCTTGGTTGTATCTCTCATGATTGACTATTTTTCCTCTCAAAAGTCTCTTACTTTCCTCTTTGGAAAATTCAAGACAGTAGTTGCTTCTACGTACACATCTCTCTTGTCTTGTCTTTATTATTTTCTCTCTACATTTTGGTTTGCTCAAGTTAAAATTTAAATATAAAATCTTCTAGTTTCTTGAAGGGCATTAATAAAAAAACCCAGTTTTTCCGTGTTTCCACCCGGTTTTATGCAGCAGCAACGTAAAAATTGCTGCGCAGTACACCCAGTTTCCGTGTTTACACCCAGTTTTTTTTATTTAATTTTTTGCGGGCAAATTTTCATTGTTTTTCAAAATTTTAAATTTATTTATTGTACTTTCAGGGGTGTGAAACTTTATGGTAATTTTTATTTTGCAAAAAAAACCACGTCTTCTATTTTTTTTGCCAATCCACCCGGTTTTTCAAAAAACAATCCCCACGGCTTAATTTCCAGGATTTCTCAACATTTTAAACTTTTCCAAAACACTTTGAGGGGTGTAGAGCTCAATTTGACTAACAGTTTTTTTAAAAAATCATTGGTTGGAGTTTTGTGATTTTTGGACACAATGTTGTTCCAAACACCGTCACATCTGTTATTCAAGATATTCAGGCAGTTTTTGAATGGTTTCCTAAAATTTTGAGGGTGAAGAATTCACTGGAAACAAATACTTATTATAAAAGGGACTTGTTATCAGATTTCTTTTAAGCTGATGCTAATGAATGATTGTGTTTATATATTTATGCAGGACTGTTGAGCAAGGCTACCAGTCTTTGCTAATGATAACGATTGTATATACAAGTGTGATAATAGTAATGTGATAATGGTGATGATAAAATACAACTGGGCTGCTGGCTATCTCCT